>JAAAKL020011542.1:0-13589 GCA_010016065.2 Carybdea cf. marsupialis auct. non (Linnaeus, 1758) | reverse complement strand
TACTACGCTTTAAAGTTTTCTATGCTACATTAGTTGCAAAGACCTGCTTAAAAGTACCGTTTTTCAAGTGGTGTCGCTTGTTAATATCAAGGTAGCACTACCCATGGAAATCTTCACCCTGCCGACCTGCCATACTATGGGGTAAATATTTAATGAGATTGAGAATGAGAATGTTCTGCATAAACAAATATTCGGGTAGGGATCAGGGATTTTCTTCGCTCAGAGCAACTGGCATTTTAAGATCCTTTCTTAGGTAAATGTACTACAGCTTCATCTACCCAGAAAACAGATAAGTGAGAGACCTGGGTTCAGCGATAGAAAAACTGGAGAGTGCACAAAACGCACCAACAAGAAATAACTAGAAAGGATCGGTTGAAAAAAGTAAATAAGTAAGCAAATAAGCAAGCTAGTAAATAAATACGTAAGTAAGTAAGTAAGTAAGTAAATAAATAAATAAGTAAATAAGTAAGCCCATGAGTAAATAAGTAAGTAAGTAAATAAGCAAGCAAGTAAAAAAATAAGTACGTAAATAAGTAAGTAAATAAGCAAACAAGTAAAAAAATAAGTAAATAAGTAAGCCAATGAGTAAATAAGTAAGTAAATAAGCAAGCAAGTAAAAAAATAAGTAAGTAAATAAGCAAGCAAGTAAGTAAATAAGTAAGTAAATAAATAAAAAAGTAAATAAGTAAGCAAGTGAGTAAATAAGTAAGCAAGTGAGTAAATAAGTAAGTAAGTGAGTAATTAAGTGAGTAAAGTACGTTAATGAAAGGAAACCCGACATGAAAAAAGGCAATCAGCTTAATTCCAACTTACCCTTAGGGCCGATATGAATATAGACTGTTTTCGTGTACTCTGCAGGCACGGCTTGTACATTCCATTTTCCATTGACTAAAACACGTTTACCAGTCTTCAAATTGTACCCTGTAATTTGGAACCGGTTTAATTTGCCATTTTCTTTTTTGAGGCCGATTTCATGGGACTTCCTGGACATTGCACTTATATTAACTCTGTTCTTGCCACTACCAAGGTCCCACTGAAGGTAAACATCCTCCTTTCCCTCATTATCAATCTCAAGTTTGATGAAATACTCTCGCTGAGCTTCTGTAGTTGGGCCTACAAGACAAAACGAAACGGAGGAGTTACATTTTACTTGAATGCCAATAATGAATACACATGCACTAAGAAACGATCAAGAAATTGGTGAGTTGCCTGAATAATACACCTGCTTCTGTTAAATGTTTTTCATAAAGTGGCGCTTAAAAGTTACGTCGTGCTGCCAGTGGGCTGTTAGTGTGTTTGTGTTAAACAAATAAGATAGTTTGTTGGGTTTGTGATGAGGAGAAAGGGGTACTTTATTGTATGTCACGCTTTGCACGAATCTATGTAATTGTCACTGCATGCTAACGATGCATCTACCACTGCAAATAAGACACTTTGCTTTTGGTAATGAAAAAGAGGGCAATAAATAGAAGAGCTGTGACTTTTGGTTTCTACCTACTATCTGTCTTTTTGTCTTACAACGGTGCACTCCTTCTAGCCTACGTCCGAATGGAACCTTTTCTCTTTTTCGTTAAATGAATCACCACATATCTAGGGTAAGAGCCGCTCAGTGTTAAGCGGAAAATTCTGAGCATCGGCTATCTTATCCCTTAGCCTTAAACATGGAAAACGACTTCAGAGCCTATGAACAGAAAGTGGCTGTGCCACAAAGCCGGGTAAAGGTTGTCTCTCCATTCGAACCTCAGTGTTCAGATTTCTCTTGGTTTGCATTCTGCGTTTTAATGCAGTACTTCACCCCTATTCAAAAGGTATGCCAAGACTTTTGGAGACCTATGACGTTGGTGTGGCCCCCTTTTGTAAGCCACAAACGTCGTGGGAAGATTTTTCTATTTAATGGTGTGTCCTCTTGGAAAACACGCATGATGCCTTTGAGAAACGTCTAAAACAGTAGCCCAAACAACAACGGCTGCAAGTTCCAAACTAAGAAGGTGCAGTTCGAAATATGTTAAGTCTACCCTTATTCCTTCATCACTTCCGTTCTGACAGTAACCCCACTTTAATAGGAAAATATTAGGATAAGAAAAACAAATCTTAGATATCGAAATAATAAGTGGCCTAAAATACTATCTCAGTTGTTAGGTTTTAAGAGCCTGCCACTATCGTAGAAAATGTCACAAATTGAGCACAAAACATTCTCGATTCCATACTAATGGCCACGCCTCACGCCCCTCAGATAATCCTAAAATTTTAAAATAAACCCGGAAAAACCCAAAAGTAGAAAGAAAACGCTATAAACAATTTCCGTTGCAGGCTAGTTTATTTATGATACCAAGGAATTAAAGATAGAACAATGACAAGAAATTCAGTACCTCCATTTATGTAAAGAGAGGTACGCTCTTTCCTTGTGCGTGGAAGAACGGAGACGGACTTCTTGCCGTTAATTCTAAGCAATTCATTCGTGCCTCTCTTATAGGCTTTAAACTCAATCGGCTTCTTGTCTTGAAAATTAGAGAAAGTTGCTTCGTATGATGCAGTATCACGTTTCGTCACATCAAAAACCTTCTCTTCTCCAGCATAATTCCATTTAATGCTGACGTCACTGTCTCCACGATTGTAGACATCAAGAAGAATATAGTACAGTGTGTCTGACTTTGTAGTTGGAGAACCTACCGCATAAAATAAAACAGAAATCATTAGAAACCGAAACGATACACTAATTTGTTTATACGCATACCTCTGAAACGACCTTACGGTAGATATGCTTAGTGTTTTCCCGGCTTTTTTTACTGTAAAAATATGCTTAGAAATATGCTTACGTTTAAAGAACCCAAGGATACATAATATGCTTATATTTGTAACTTCAATTGACCTGCTTTTACCGCTAAATTATGTGTATATTTAAATTGATCACTTGCTTTATGGATAAAACGTGTCTTTTCTTTATTCAATAACGCCTTGTGTCTGGAAATGGAAAGAAAAACAACTTTTTTGTTTATTAATTACTATTGCATTACTTCATTCATTAGCATTTGAAAATTTGAAACATCATAAAAAGTCTTGAGTAACAAAATTCCACTTGCGAAAGCTAAGCTAGAATAATCTTAACTCAGTTTTCCAGTTTGTCTTTTAAGCAGTTTTAAGTACTGTATTTAGGAGTTTCTTGTGTTGTAACATTGTACAATATTCGTATTAAATTATATGAAATATATACAAATCTTCTCATCTAAATTTTCTCATTTTAATAAAGACACACAATAGAAACCCTTTGGCTTGGATTTCAAAGTATTTCGCATTTAAAGTTTTTTCTTCTTATTCATAAATCTACCGTAGCATTATGCTTAAGATTATGCTTATTTTTTCACACTTTTACCATAAGTATGCTTATAGTTACTATGCTTTAAAAAATTAGTGTATAAAAAAACAACAAAAAGAAACAACAAGGACGGAAAATTGAGAAGGAGTTAAGATTAAGATGAAAGACAACAAAGAAATGGTGCTGTGAGAGGTGCATAAAAGCAAGTCTAGTTTCTAAGAGAAAGGATACCCTACCATAAATATAAACCACTGTACGATTCGCATTGATGCTTGGAGTAACTAATATGGCATCTGTCTCATTCATCTTCAATAAAGCATTTGTTTTGGAATCGTAAGCCTTGAATGCAACTGCAGAAGGGACTCCAGAAGATGCAATATTCAGTTTCTCTACGCTTTGACTGGCAGGTGGAACAAAGAATTGTTTTTGCTGGCCGTTAAGCGAATATTTCACCACCACGTTCTTGACTCCACGGTTTATGACCACAAATGAAATGCCGTAGGATTTTGGAGGAGCTGTGAAAGATAAGAAATAGCAAGACTGTCAAGTAATGAAATAACAAAAATAAAGATCCGCAGGGAAATGTATACGCTTAGGAAAAGAACGAGGATAAAATTATGGTAAACGAAAATATGGGGTAGTAGGAAAATACATAAATATACGAGAAAGGCAAGGATAAGATAACGACTAAAGTAACGCATTGATCGTGAGGAAATGTGTGGATGCAGGTGAAGGGCCAGCGCAAAACAATGACTAAACTAAAACATAGGGTCGTGGGGAAATGTGTGAATACAGGTGAAAGACAAGTGTAAAATAATTGCTAAATTACAAAAATGGGTTGTAGAGAAATGTGTGGGCACACGGAGGGTAACCGTGTTAGTACAAGTTACAGATATACACTAAATATGAGTTCCTAAACAAGCGTTCCTACCTATGTCAATTGCATGATCTGAGCTAAAATGTATCACCAACAGCAAATAACAACCTTAATGTCCCTATTCGAGATCTCTTGGAGGGGGAGCGGGAACTCTGGGAAAATACCTATTGCCATTAATGGTCTGACTATTTATTAATTAAACAGTATGAAAGCAGATATGCATCTTGTGCAAAGACAGCTGTTTTCAAAACCGAATGATATCAACAAACAGCAATACCAAACATTAGCAACAGCACCAGAAATCAGATTTAAGTAAACCAGAACTATTACATTTATCATATTTGATTTATAAGTGATGGACTACAGATTCAACAGGAAATCGTGAATACAAAATGTTCTGTAAATTTTAAACAAGTGCAGTCATTAAGTAATCGTCCATCTGTCATTTACCGTTCGTCAAAAAGTATATAGTATATGTAGTAGTAAGGTTTGGATATGATATAAATACATTTATTTACATTGGACAGTTGATAAAAATGTTTATGAAACATTGAAGAAAAATAATTGCATTAATTTACATCTAAAATAAAATTATAAAAACACCCCTGTAAGTGTATATGGCAGGGATATCATTAAACAGGTTAAAAAACAACTTGTTCCCACAATGGTTCCTTCATAGAGGTTTCAAACAAAGTTAACACAAAATAAATGTAACAAGAGTCCGTTGGAGTATATACACATTCTACACAAAAGTTTTAAATCAGATCTGTGTTACCTGTTCCACCAAGGGATAGCCTTCTCCACCACTCCGTTTCAATGTGTGGTATTGTCATAACAGATATATCGCCTATAGGAGAGATCATTATTAACTGTCATAGAGCTATTCAGTACCTTAACACAAACGACCAAATATGAGAGCAAGCTGAGAAGAAAATAACACCGAGGCATTAAAGAACAATTGTACGAAATGATAAACAGAGAGAAGAAAACTAACAGGGTGAGGCACAACTGCATGAAGAAGAAAAGCAAAAGCTACCTAAGAGAGAAGGAATGGGAAATATAAAAGGGAGAAGAGTCGTACGATGCATTTAATGCCCTATTCAACTAAGGACTTTGATATAACTTTACGTTGGCGGAACGATCAGTATGTTTAAACCACACGGCACTTGAAAGAGAATCTTTGAGGGATTTGCACGTTCTGACTAGACTCGTTAACGACCATTAGTGACCTGCCATTCCCTTAAGTGCAGCAAGAAATTCTCTATCCGTCGTTCTTCTGCAACTTCGTGGAAATGATGTAGAAGATATAATTAGAGAGGTGACGTGACATGAAATGCTTGGTCAAATATACAGTAAAGGATACAGCAAGCATTTAATTGTGATTCCACACTGATTAAAGTGAAAATGTTTGATAATTGTATTTGACTTCCGTATCTTTTGCTTTCGGGACCGATAGAGGCCCAAAGTTTAATTTACAAAATATTAACATGTATTGTCTAAGGTTCAACTTCCATAACTTCAGACCTAGAGGTTGGATGATCACCATCAGCAATCGTGGGCTCTATTCATCAAAAGTTGATTTTGTCCACAGCTTAGCCGCTATGAAGTTAACAATTGAGTTTATAATGTCGAGAACATTGAGTAAAGAAACAGGTTGGTCAGGTTGCTAACGTATAACTCTGTGCTTACGTAAGGTGAGGTTATACTGGTTTGAACTATTGAATATATTGCAGCGTTTTGTTTCCCTATGTACTAAAAATTATGCGGTAAGTGGGAATTTATGATGCTTGTTTGCATGTTAAATGTACAGGCGCGTAGCGTGGCTTGCTTAGGGCAGGGGGGGTTTCTGAAGTTAGGGGATATATTCAAATGAGAAACAATCATTGTTGATAATGTTATGAATACAAAAAGAAAATGCTAACAACGTACATAGCAGCAATGTAGTCGGTACTTGTTATAAAGGGCAAAACAATTCATTATGTCGAGGGCAGGGTGATCTCCCTCTCCTCCCCCCTCTAGCTATGCTCCTGCATGAACACAACAATATCATTCTTGATCAAGAGGCATAGATACTATCTTATTCCACCTCATTGTCTTTAAGGAAACAAAGTGAACTCGATCATGAGAAAACTCCTCGGCTTCAAAGCAATGAAATTCTATGACGGCATTTGTAGTCAAGACCTTAATTTTAGCCTACCCATGAACAGGATAAAACTCTTCCAAATGTGCAACAATCATATAAATATCAAAGGAAAAGCAATCTTACCGTTAATATACACCACTGTACGATTCACATTGATGCTTGGAGTAACTAATATGGCATCTGTCTCATTCATCTTCATTAAAGCATTTGTTTTGGAATCGTAAGCCTTGAATGCAACTGCAGAAGGGACTCCAGAAGATGCAATATTCAGTTTTTCTATGCTTTGACTGGTAGGTGGAACAAAGAATTGTTTTTGTTGGCCATTGAGTAAATATTTCACTACCACGTTCTTGACTCCACGGTTTATGACCACAAATGTAATGCCGTAGGATTTTGGAGGAGCTGTGAAAGATAAGAAATAGCAAGACCGTCAAGTAATGGCATAATAAAAAGATTGGCTCATGGGGAAATGTTTATGCGCAATTTGAGAAACACTCTTACAGAATGTTACCGTTATCCACTCTTTATGTTTCAAATCAACGGTTTTCACTGACTCTAAATTACAATAAAACAGTCACTGGTTTAAGATTGGATTTGTTGCATGACGTTAGAATGTACTTTGTACAGGTATAACAGTTGAGACAACAAAGCAATCTGGCGCAGAATGTACTTATGAAAACTGTCGTCAGACGGGTGCTTGTTCATGAATATCAAAACTATACGTTGAAAATGGAAAAAGTGTTACCTGTTCCCCCAAGGGAAAGCCTTTCCCACCAATCCATTTCAATATGTGGCACAGTCATCGCCGATACAGAACCTATAATAGAGATAGTGTACCACTCGTGATATTGGCTAACCAAAATGCAATGCAACATTAGCAGAGTGAAACAAAAAGTAAAGTAATAGTTCTTGTTTCATTATCGAGTTCATTTCTTAGATTTCATAGAAATCTTGCTTGCTACTTTCTCCTATTATCCCTTATTGTGATGTATGCCCTGGTATCAATAAATGAAAATACTTTACTGCTAAATAAAATTTGTTGTCTTGATCTTGCAATTAGACATCTAGGGTACATGTCCCCTTTCTTTAAACATGATGTAAATTGCTATTGTTTGGGTAGAAAGTGAAGAACATTGATAAATGGGACAAGCGGGCATTAATAACAATTTCATAAAATTATTCTCAACAAAGAAACAGAATAGTAGAAAAATCCAGTTTTTTATCTCGAAAAGAAAATCATTGCGTCTCAACTTTCATTCTTAACTCACGGAGAAGGATGTTTTTAATTTATTGAGCTCTCAAAGTGGTTCAAAGTATATATCATGACGGGTTCTTTACATTTCGGTTCCACGACAGATTTTTTGCAGCACTCCATAGTAATCGGAATCCAAGACTTCGCGCTAAAAATTCTTTGCACATACATCAGAAAGAACTCCCTACAATTTGACTTGCGATTTTCTCCAACCGGCTGACGGCATCGGAAAAGATTTAATGAATTGTTATTAATTAGCCATTGAACACATCTGCCTACAAGAATTCTGTATTAGCTTATCCTTCCACGCTACATCTTCAATAAAACGTTTACTTCTCTTTTCTAACATCTCTTCTTCTTATACCTTCTCCGCCGCCCATACAATTATTCTTTACCCTTGCAGTCATTACTCCTATTTTATCATCTACAATACTTTGCATTACATTTAATTAGTACATTCGATCACGTCTTCAAGCACCTTTGATAATTATATACGAGAAAGCTCATGATAAATAATTTTCTTCTTTTGCAAATAACTTTACTTTTGCGGACGCTTTGCGGGATTTTTAGCTTCATCATAAAAGTTTCCATCTGGTGTATCTACAGCCGAATTAATAGCCATAAAATCTTTAATCTATTTATTATTTAGCTTGACAATGAAATAAGCTTCCAGAACATGTATGACCTTCTCACTGTTTTCCCCATGATGATAGGGACAGCGAGATTCCATAGTAGCGAACATGGAACTGATTTTAAGGGTGAGATTTCATTGATATCAACCTACTCATCACATGTTGACGCTTGTTGTTGTCTGCAAAACATGCAAATCATGCTCGCATTTTACATGACACAGAAATTTAGCCACCCAGCAGGGTCACTCAGAGGACATTTTGATATAATTAAGCTATCATCTTGGTTTCACTTATGCCCAGTGTGCCGTCGGCCGAAAAGAAATGGGAAAGATAAATATATTTTAGCTGTAAACACTCCACTTTTGTTTCCTAGATTAACATTCATCTAATCCACGAAAAATGCAAAATTCTCCTCGGTAAAGCAATTCAAATTGAATTAACAGGAGAGTGTTGATGTTCCACATTAAAAAACTTTATCATAATTATCGTATCAATATAACAAAATCAACAGATGTATAAGGCCTGATCAAAGGCATAAGAAAAGCAAATATGCCCATGAAAAAGAACCAAACCGTAACGATGCACGAAATGCATCCAAAAGTAATAAAGACACCCTATAACAAAAAAGGCACAAAGAATCTGTAAGTAGCAGGCAAAAGTACAAAATGCACTGAAAAAGCAGAAACAGGTACCCATTCTCCTAAAGAAGAATTGAAATCTAACAAAAAGCACACACCAATTAAACCTCGCCAGACAATAAATAGGCAAACGAAAATGCAAAACATTGCAAGTGACTAAAGCAGGGAAAGATGCTCAAACGCATAAAAAAAATTGGATAATTTTTAGAGGGAATCAGAAGAAAGAAAACGATCAGAATACGAAAAGAAAGAGCGCAAAGCAACATTAAGATGGAATGAAAGGTAGCGAAAATGAGAAAGCTGGCAGCTACGAATAAAAAGTATCGAGTCAACACAAAGGACCCTCGAAGGGGAAAGAAAACATATTCATCATGGGATGGTGACATGAAACAACTAAAAGTAAGAAAAGCTGTTGGATACCTTCTTCGGGTATGTAAACAGTGACTTCTTCTTTAAAAACAGACGGAACCAATGTCAGCGATTTTCTACCGTCAATTGTCAAAGGAGAATTGTTGTCTCGGGAATAGGCAAAGAAGTTAACTCCTGAAGGTATAGTTGCTGATTGCATTGTCAGTGCCTGTGTTGAATATCCTTTAACTGGAACTTCAAACTGTCTCATTTGTCCATTAAAAGAGTAACGAACAACGGCATCCTTGCTACCTTTATTGACGACTTTGAGGTTTATATAGAATGTCCTTCTTCGCCCTACAGAGACACAGAGACGATATGCTATTTTAAAGGTATTCTTACAAATACCACCATCACCACCACCACCACCACCATTGCCATTTCCATCATCATCTATATGGTAAACATCATCATCTTTATCATAAACACCATCAACATCGTCATCTTTATCATAAATGCCATCAACATCGTCATCTTTATCATAAACACCATCAACATCATCATCTTTATCATAAACACCATCAACATCGTCATCTTGATCATAAACACCATCATTTACCCCTCCAACAACGGCACGATAATCATCAGCAGCATCAACAGCAAAACTAACATAATCATCCTTCTCATCCTTTGAAACTTAATCGCAACCAAAAGCACTAGAACATCATGATAATCATCATCGTCATAACTAACACGAGATCAGCACACGAGTTCCTTAGAATCATCATCATAATCGCCATCACCACCACCCTTAACACCATTGTCAATATTGACACCATTATCAATGCCACTACATAATCATATCATGATAATCATCATCCTCTACACTATCATTGTCATTATTACCAAACCTAGGATTATAGTAAACATAGGTTTATTGCAAACCTAGGATAATTGCAAACCTAAGATTATAGTAAACATAGGATTATAGTAAACCTAGATTATAGTAAACCTAGGATTATTGCAAACCTAGGATAATTGCAAACATAGAATTATAGTAAACCTAGGATTATTGCAAACCTAAGATTATAGTTAACATAGGATTATAGTAAACCTAGATTATAGTAAAACAAACCTAGGATTCTTGCAAACCTAGGATTATAGTAAACCTAGGAGTATAGCCGATATCGCAAAGTTTCAAACATTACTAAAGATCTATCGACTGGAAACGGATACTAACTTACAGAGGCTGTCTTAAGCTCATCGTATCATATACTTTGTAGAAAAGATAAGGATTGGACTGACCAAGCAAATTTGGACTATTATGAAAATGTAGACGTCCTTTCTTTATCTTCTTTATCTTTTATTACTCTTCTTATAGTTGCTGTTGTGCTGTCATGTGCCATCATCATCATCTACCATCATCAGCATTATCATAATCATCTTGAAAACATATTATATCTTAAGATAAATTTATTTGAAGACCTACCGACATTGGGAATGTATGCAACGACCTCTTGGTACTCTTTTGATGGCAAAATCGTCAAAGCGCTCTGTCCATTAAGCTGTAAAAGTTTATTGTTAGCTCGATCGAATCCTCTAAAGGTTACACCAGAAGGCTGACTGCGTGAAGTAAATGAGAACCTTTGACTACCATAGCCACTTGCCGGGACATCGAATCCTTTTTTGTGTCCATTTAACATAAAGCGAATAACAGCGTTCTTCTTTCCATTATTTATAACCTTGAAGTTGACGTAGTAAGTATCTGGAACAGTTTTCACTGTGGAAAATAGAAATTGAGATAGTCTTGGAAATCTGACGGCATTGTTGAAGTCGCTAACATTGGCAATCAAAAAGCAATATAGAAACAAATATTCAAGCTGCTTCATAGGACACTTGTTACTTTACGGATTTGGGATTGCAGAGGTTCTCTTTCCGTAATTCCCTCAATTACACTAATGCTTTACAGAGTGACGGGGAGAGAAAAAGGACTGGGTAGTCCAAAAATCTGAAAATTTTGAGTGACGTCATATCTTCTATCCTCTTACATGCCATTTACCATACAAGATAACCACATTAGTGTACTTCTGATTACTCATAAATATTTTCATATATTTAACATATTTATCACCTTGTGATGTTATAGTCTGTCACACTTTTCTGCTCATTTTTCGGAACTAATGAAACGGCTAATGCCAAGGACTCCCTTTAGGTATTTTCTGTCAATTATCACATCTTTCCATTCTAAGTTATTCCCCTTTTTGAAGTTTTAACTTTTTTTATGAAATCTTACAGTGGCACCATGACCTTTCTTGGTACACCACTGCAAGTGGGTGTGATGTGCTCATTGACTTTTGTTATCCTTCAATCAACCAATAACCGACGGTAAAAAGTACTTTAGACGGACAACATGCTGCATCCATCTGTGGAACAAAGATCTACTCCATCGCAATTTTATAATAATGCGCAATTTACAATATAAACTATATTAAAGCTATCATGTTAAAGTCGCCTTGTTGTGTGTAACGAACTTACCTGAGTTTGGAATATATACTACAATCTGCCGTTTCGTAGTCGAGGGCAAAACTGACAACGAACTCTCATCGTTAATTGGGAGGACTGCATTAGTCCTTCGATTATAGGCCCGGAACGTGATGCTTTTGGGAGGCCCAGGGTACTGAAACGACATCGATTGTGTTGAATAACCGTTTGCTGGCGTCAAAAAAGACTTGTTTTCGCCGTTTATCGTATACCGTACCACTGCCTCACTTTGACCATTATTTACAACTTTCAAATCGAGGTAGAAAGTCTTTACGGCACTAGATCCTGGAACAACAAAAGTAGAAACTAAGGTTAATGGATGTCATATGCTTGTTCACTATGAGCGTATAGAAACAACATAAGCAATGGGTAATTTTCCAAGGGGTCTCAGTTGAAGTGGAAGTTGCTGTTCTCTTTTACACTATTATAAATTATAATATGTACTTTACGTGCAGCTGAGATTACGGAATAGCCTTGACAAAACTATCAAAATGTCAACCAATGTTAAAACAACTAGCTCCCCACCTCTCAAAATTAGCAGCTTCAGAATATCAGCTTGACGAAATTAGTATGTCTACAAAGAAACTGAAAACAAGTTGCCTGTCTTTCACCAAATTCTAAAACATCTTAGCATTAAACACTTATTTTGTATTTCATGATATTTTGTAATCTCTCATCCATGTAATGTGGATTCTGCGTGATGCAAACAGGTCATTATATCATACTTCGTTAGCATGACCCAAAAATATCGTTTCAAGTAAAATAAAAGAAACAGAGGTAGAATAAAATTGTTTAATTGCCAACAGAAAACAGGGAGAAAATGAAGATGTAACTGGGAATCACGCTGCTCGTCCTCTTTGCTCTTCATTGATTACCACAGTTCATCTGTTTTCAAACTGAGTTAAGCTTTATAATAACAAGCCATGCTCTGATATCCCCACCATAGCCGAGTACTTAAAACCGAATGGAGCGATAATAAACTGTTTTGTATACGAGGTGGAACGCAAGGTGTAACAGGATATATTCCCGTAGATGTACAGGGTAGCTACCAACCAAAAGGTCCTTCTGCCTGAATGTTTCGTGAGCTAAAAAGATGAATTGTTGTTTCTTATCTTATCCATTTAATACTTATTTTCCTGAGCGAACCTAATTGTGGGCTTGCTGTTCATGATGCTTGACGGTCTTATAAACCTGACATCAAGAAAATTAAACTAGTGTAGACTAACACAAATTATTTTTCTATTGGTTTGCATAGGAACACATTCCACTTAGTGTAATCCTTGGCTAACCGACATAACATTGCTGTTGTTTTCGATATTTTCCTGGAGTTTGACTGATGATTTTCTTTTTCTTTGATGTCACAGAACAATACACGCCTAATAGAAAGCACCATGGATTTCTAAATAATAACATACGAGTAACAGCAGTACAGGGGACAACCAAGAAATTAAACACCTTAAAGCCAATACTAGAAGGTGTGCAAATGATCCGTTGGAAAATCAACTCTATTCAGGCAACAGGAGAACTGCGAGAGATCGATTGACGAAGTTGGAAAGATAACATGGCATCTCCAAATTAAAGATAGAGTTATAGAAAATTAAATACAGTTTTCATTTCCCTGAAATACCGCGAATATTGATTCCTGAGAATAGTGCAATGATGATAACGATCAAGGAAACGATTCATTCAAATCGGATTATAGCCTAAATTTAACAGAGAACGGGGAATTTTTCCACGCAATGATGATGACGATAATGATTATGATGATGACGATAATGATTATGATGATGATGATGATGATGATGATGATGATGATGATGATGATAATGATGATGATGATGATGA
>JAAAKL020011541.1:0-13590 GCA_010016065.2 Carybdea cf. marsupialis auct. non (Linnaeus, 1758) | reverse complement strand
GAACTCTACGAACGAGTTCCTACATGTACAGTAGATCCGGCGATGATGCTGACTTCAGCCGATCACAACTGATTAAATCAGTCGAGGACTACTGTATATATGCCATACTAAAATATTTAGGGAATGTACGATTACACAAGAAGATAGGTTAAAGGATACTTATTTTACATTGAATACAGTGTGATCTAAGCGTGGTTACAAATGATGAGGCAAGTATCAGTACATTTGTTTACAATTTATGTCATATGCTATTGTACTAACGGCAATCGTGCACAGTATGAAAACAAATGCAGTAACATCTTGCAAAACCTGTGACGATTAAAGTTAAAGACTATTCATGAGAATAACGATGCAGTGGTGATGAAATTATACAAAATGACTGTTACGACATAGGCCTAGTTCTCTTGGTGAGAGGTTAAGAGTACATTGGCAACTTCCGTTCAACAAGCGTTACTCGACCATCTCACACTAAGGTTACAAAAAAGATGTTGTTTCCTCCTAGTAGTACCCAGTTTTTCTGATGGTAGGAAAGTGCATTGAAGAGACACTATCTTTCCAATTTTTGGGAGAGGTTCCTGCATATGACCAGTGTTTGTAATGTAGTAAGGTTTTTTTTTGGATATTCAAAGTTGGAAAAATTGGCATTCACTGTACAAACTCATTTATTTCAATTTTAGGCCAGGGGAGCACCTGCCTTCCCTTTGATGTTTATCTGAGACCCCAAGACCCTCACTGATTCTTGATCCCTTTTGCATTTTCAATCCTGTTTTTCACAACTCCTCCTCCTTTTTCATAATTATGGATCTGGTTCTGCCTTTTGTTGCAGATCTTGGTTTTTAAGGTCTGCAAAGGCATTGAAATTTCATTATCCAGGATGGTGCTGCCCTCTTTATAGAAGAAAACTGTATCTTCTAGTGTAAAAAACATACACAGTGGTCCTAATTGCGTGACTCCATCTTTGCTTAGAAAGCTCGAACTATTTGCCTATCCATGGAACCAGGGCATAAAAAGCGCATTGGTCAGGACCAAATTCTTTATACGCAGAAAACTTGCTGATGCCAACAAACACATATGACCACATCTATAACCATCCAAAACATATAACTAGGTCAGTGGCCATACCAAATCAAAACGTAGGTCAAAACAAAATCTAAATTCCAGTATTATTAGCATAAACAAGGCTAAAACATTACAATGTTTCTAAAGTAAATGTATTGTAAACCAGGTTGTTTAGCTTAGTAATGAGCTAAATATCCCAACCAATTAGAATGTAAAAACTTATATAGAAGAATATTTGTGATTGTATTTGATTACCAAGGTTTCACTAGTAATTTGCTGTATTTATAGTTTTTTCTGTCAACTAGCATAAAAGCAAACTGAAGAAAAGTTTTGAAAATTCTTTAGGCAACTAGGAGTGTTGCTCTCACTTTTGAAAATCAGTAGCTCATTTACTTTAGAACTAAATTAGCATGCTTGCAAGTTGATTGCTTTATTCACAGAAGCCTTATTATCACTATTTCATATTAAATGCTTTGTAAAGAGCACCATAAAAGAATAAATACCTGTACCATTGCCCCCTTTAAACCACTGTGTCAGCTATTTTCTAAGCATCTGCCCTGTCTAAATAGAAAGAAAGCACACATCTTAACGAATGAAGACTGCCCGCTTGTTGTTCTGCCTTTTTCTTGGACATTTATTTGCTTTCTTTTATTGTTATTCATTCCATTAAGTAAGTTAAGTCATGTCCCGGAGCTGCTATGGGTCATTGGATAAGTTCCTTGCTTTTATTTCAAGAGGGTCAGGGTTTGGTTTCCGAAAGTTCCATAGGTGATGTCAGGAAGGGCATCCACACTTGACTTCCTCTATGGTCCTGTAGCAAGTCCTATGTACATGAGCATCATTTCAAGACAGGTTCAACCTGAAGATGTGTGTTAACTGTAGAAAGCTTGTTAGTTTTGTATTTCATATTATGTTTCTCTAAATGTTGCATATAAGCAGGTTGGGGGTAGATAGATAGTAAGAATTGATGAAAACCAGTTTGGATTCCTGCTGGATAAGGCAACAGTAGATGTAGGTTTTATAATAAGAAAACAACGAGAAACATTTAAAGGAAAGAAGAAAGAGCTCTTTGATATTTTTGTATATTCAGAGAAGGCATTTAATGAGAAGCAATCAAGAAGACTGCTACATGCTCCAAAATTATTTAAAACACTGGTTATCGTTATATAGAATTTGGAGGTCCAAAGTTATGACTAGAGCACGTACATCAGAGGAGTTCCAGATCGGAGTAGGATTGCATCAGGGTTTAGCTCTGAGCCTGCGACGTTTTGTGGTGGGGATGCAGGAAGCTACAAAAACAGCAAGAGCTGAAGATATGTGGGACTTACAATATACTGACGATATAGTTGTAACAGTTGACACTGAAGAAGAAGTAATAGGAAACTTCCACATATGGCGAAAAAGAGGCTTGAAGGTAAACATGAATAGAATCAGGATGATGATGGTGGGAAGAGAGACTGTAATAAGGCCGTAAAGAGGTAGATACCCATGTGGAGTTTGTGGAGAGAGACTTAGATCAATATGGGGCGAAGGATGTGCCAAGTTGTGCCATCAGAGATTTTCAGTGCTCAGGAATGCAAGAGGAGGAGGAGATAACTTTAGATGCCCAACTTGTGTCGGGGGAGCCATAGCAAGACCATGAAAGGTGGAGGTGGGGGAGGATAGTTTGGAAGTTGTTAAAATCTGTCCGCTATCTAGAAGATTTGTGAGGGATGTGTGGAATCATCTGTAAGTTGTAGGATATATGGAATATGGAGAAAATGGAGAGACCTGCAAGCTTCAATCACAGCATCGAATTGAAAGAAAGGACTAAGGTTCATTGTGTTTGCATGAGACCAGAAGGACTGGATAGACTATTTGCAGGTTGCGATCAAACAAAGCTTAGATTTATGACAAAGGTAAGATGGCAAGGGCGGATTACTAATGAGAAAGTCTGAAAGAGATTTGGATTGGTGGTTTGGACATGTTCATAGAAGAGAGTAGAATAATGTACTTAAGGCAGTGTATATGTTCAAGGTAGAAAAGGTAATTTAGGAAGACACGAGAAAGCTCATTGTTACAGATGATATAGCAAAAGACAGACAGGTGTGAAAGACTCATACTGCTCAAACTCAGAGGTAGGACAGTAAGGACGAAGAACGTAGATGATGATGATTCAAATTCTTTATTACAGCACGCATGTCAATTTACATAATGTAAAATGAAAAAGTCAAGTTTGTGTACTGAACACATTTATACTGTGAGTTCGAAATTGCAATAAAAACAGATGTGCTAAGATACGTTTAATGTTTGGTTTTTGTTATATGATAGATTCCTACTTATGTACAGCATGTGGTATAAAAAGATTTACAAATTTCCTTTCTGCGGTAATGAAGACTAGGTAACTCTGGTTCTGCCAACACTTTCCTATCAGACAAATTGGGGAGGTCATTCGAGCTACTCGTCACTGGATGCTTTCAAGTTGGTCTTGGTACTTTACAGTTAAGGAGGTGTTTCAGATGGGGCAAACGTATTCTAGAACTTTGCATATTTCGTAAATAAAGAATGTTTTAGGTCATATGAACTGACACCACTGTGTTTCAATAATCCTCTTGCATATAAGCATTGGCTTGACTTTTTACAAACTTACTTGATATGGGTATTCCACTTTAGGTTGTCTGATATATAGACCCCTGGCAGTTTTGTTCCCTTAACCATTTTTAGGGGCTGTTTGTTTATTTTAACAGGATGTAATCGTGGCACTTTAATGCATAACAGATGGTACGGTTTTATTGGTATTAAGTTTCATTATGATTTCGGTAGTCTTTTCTCTTATTTTCTCGACCTCAGACTATCGATGAATATTTTGCACTTGAGATTGGCAAAGCCTCGAAGACTTTACCATTATGTGTATAATGTTTGCCAAGTTCATGTTAAACAGTCTCAAAGTTACACATAGGTAATAGACTTGACTTACTTTGAGCTCGCTTGGACACCATTGACCATCTTCTTCAGCTTTTCTGTGGGCAAACCAGTGTCTCTTCTTAGCTGATCCACATAGATTGCTGCTGGTCTTCCCCTTTTTCTTGCTCCTTGCTTCGGTTTCCAGAGGAGCATTCGACCCACCCTTTCTCCTCCACATGTGTCCAATGAATTTCAACCTTCTAGCTTTTAGCACTGATGTTATGTTTGGCAGTTCCTATAGCTCTTTGTTTTTTTCCTATCTCTCCAAGTAAAACCAAAGACTGCTCTCAGCATTCGGGTTTAAGTACCATCTATATAACCTTCTATTCATGGCAATTGTAAGCGTCCAGCTCTATGCCCCGTACAACAAAACACTCTTGACTGCAGATCTAAAGAACTGGATTTTCAGTTCTCTTTTCAGGTTTGATTTCCAAATCTTGTCTAACCTGTTCACTATGCTAACCCAATTGTAACTTCCATATCTCTTTTGCTAGTTGCAATCCATGAACCAAGATATTTAAAGTCTTCTACTTGTTGCAGTAACTCCCCTCCAAGAGTTCTTAGCTCAGCCTCGGCTTGGTTATACAACATATACTCCGCTTTCTTGTTGTTGATATGTAGCCCAATGGCCTCTGCTTCAATTCGTAACCTCAGTAAGAGTAACTGGGCTTGCTCTATGAAGTTTGAGATCAGGGCAAGGTCATCAGCAAAGTCTATGTCAGTGATAAAACTGAAGGTTGTCTGGAGCTTTGTCGATTCTCTATCATAAAGCCCAGTGATGGATCTATTGTAGCTTCAAGGAGTGCATAATCTAGCGCAACAATGATGAGGTAGGGAGGAAAAGTGTCTTCTTGCAGGACACCACCAACTATCTCAAAGAAGTCTGTTTCTCCATCAGGTGTTAATCACTTGTGCAACAGTATCTTTGTAGAGGATGTTTATTGCATATGCTATCTTCTTTTGTACTCCGTAGGCAGACTGAATTTCCATTAGCTTTTCTCTGTGAATGGAGTCAAACGTCTTCCAGAAATCAACAAAAGTGATGATTGCTTGCAGTTGTTTTGCTTTTACATCCTCTATTAATCTTCTAAGAGTCAGAATTTGTGATAAAGTTGAACTTCCAGAACGAAGACCATTCTGGTTTATGCGCAGGAGTGGATCCAGGTGTGATCTTACTCTATTCAGAAGCAGTCTTTTGTAGATCTTCGCAGCTGCGATTGTCAAGAAAATTCTGCGATAGTTTCCTGTGTCTCCAAGATCAACTAGTTTTGGTAATGGTACTACTCCTGCCAAATTTCTGCTCTGTCACCATTTAGAGTTCGCTTGCAGACTTCAAGAAGCTGAGTATTGAGACCATCTGTCTTCCAGACTTCAATAGGGATGTCATCTAGGCCAGATGCCTTGTTGTTTTGGAAGCCTTTGATGCATTTTTTCAGGTCTTCAATGGTGAATTTTTCAGTGTGGGTAGTATGTGTTGGGTCACAGTTCTTGTTGGTTTATGTGTGATCTCAGGTTGTTGCCCTAGCAATTTCAGGAAGTGATCTTTCCACTTCTTGATTCAATCCTCTGGACTCTTTGCTTTAATTGTCCCCTTGCGTGTTCCTTTTCTTCCCGTGAATTCGTTTACAGTCTCCCACACTACCTTAGACGTCTGATGTTCAGCAGCTGCTCTGATTGCATGTACTTTTTCTTGAGCATGTCTTTCCTGCTCCTTGGTGTAGGCCCTTCTTTAGTTGTTTCTTGTCTTCCCCTGGTCTTCCTTTGATTTTCCTGGTTTAAGACATCCATCACATCTTACCTTTTTTCAGTGATTCTCCCTCTCCTCATTTTCCCATTGAACATGCTGTTTAACTTGAGTTTTAACTTATATGTGTTTCTTTGCTGCATCTTCATGGGCTAGGATAATGTTGTTGTAGATCTTATCAGAACTGTTTGTCTCTTCTTCTAGATTCTGTAGTGCATGAAACTAGTTGTTGACTTTTACTGTATAGAGTTCTTTAATGTTATTGTCAGAATTGTCCCAATCATTTCTAACTTTTTTGGTTGTAGATGTCTTACTTTGCCCCAGACTTAATTCCAATCTTGCTGTTACGATTCCATGGCCAGATCCTACAGTGTAGAATGTGTTGTAGGCTCCACAGTTCAGAGCACTGTTCTTCCAATTTTCATTTATCATGATGTAGTCAATTTGTGTTTTCATGCCACATGGTAGAACATGTGTCCAAAGTTTTCCCTTGTAGTTAGTGTTTACAGATTGTAGTCTACATTCATGCATATAGTCTAGTAGCCGTTGTCCGTTTCCATTGGTAACCTTATTATAAGCACAGTCGTCGGCTTCCTTTTTGCCAATTCTAGCATTCATATCTCCACAAACCTTAGTTACCTTAGTAAGGTCTGTAGGATAGATCTTTATCATCTAAGACATTAGTAGGACTGTAGCAAGAAATAATGGTGACTGCGGGGTTTCCATTGAACTTTTCTATCATCATTCTTGGACTGACTGTTTCCACGGTGTTCAAAGATTTGTATGCTTTTCGACGTAGTAGCATTCCTACACCTCGTACTGTTGAGTTGTTTTTAACTTCTTCTGAAGAGCTAGTACGCAACACCCACTTCTTCATATCGTGGTGCTTGATGTCAGTATCCTTATGAAATATAAGGTGTTCCTAGATGCACACAATATCAATGTTGCGTTCTTCCGCTGAGGCTGTTGGCTCACCCATGCTCTTTAATGATGAGAGACTTTTTCAGTTGAAGGTGGAGACAAGGGAAGCCCTCGTACACTTCAACTATCTGTGTTTGCCTGGGAGACTTTTGCCAGTAGCATTTTTGTCAATCCCAGCCTGGCATCCCACTGGGGGATGCGCTCCTTGATGACCCACGCGACGAGCGATGTGGTATGTGTCTGGTCATAGTGTCTTTCAGTTGCTACTATACTATTACTAGAATGGTTTAAGTTCTAGTGGTCGCAACTCCTACTAGCCAATTTATATAATCAGGAGCTTTCTCAAGATTTCGTGAATGCTTCAAGAACAGTTTGTTGTAGAATATCTACAGCCACAGAGGCTGTTTTGACCAGAGAGCCGACTGTTTCCGCATATACGCTTCTGGATTTTCTTAATCATAACCTTGGGATGATGCCATACTTGCCACGCTAGGCACTGTGGGTTGGCAAGGGTTTGTAGTCGGAGTACCTTCTCCTAGACAGGCTGCCTTTCAAAGCTAGAGTGCCCTGTCTACCCGCTTGCCAGTTATACCGCTGACGTTTCTGTCCCTCATACAAACTTTGCCTATGGCTAGCAGAGCTGCTCACCATAGTTACCGCTCCTCGGGTGGACTTTCAAGGGGGGAGAGCCTCGGACCCGCTGCATAAGGAATTGCTCACATAGTTCTGTGCCATATGCGATGGGCTAAGGACTAATGGAGCTAGATCAGCAAAGGTAATAGAGAGCTACTATAATACCATTGTCATGTCCTTGTGGACTAAAAGGAATGCCCCTGAGTCGTTAGTTTAAATGGTTTATGTGAGATATGAAGAGTTCTTTTCTTAAAATATTTAAGGTATCAAAATTAGTCGATAGTTATGGAACTCGTTTGGTCTGCCGATCTTAAATAGTTAAAACTTTTGTCACTTCTTGTTAAATATCAGATTATCTGTCAAGCAATTAAATACGTGAATAGTAGGGAATGATGGAGGTATGTAGGTAGATCAATAAACTGCTGTTGTGGTTAGGCACATCTGAAAGCCATCTCTTTCCTTCGTAGAGAACTTTGTCTTTGGGATATAGAAGATGGCCTTTGTTTACAGATGAATATTATACCTGGAAACCACAGGAGAATACATGTAAGTCGCGTATCAGTTGTTGTAAATAGAAAGGAATGAGCTGCCATTATCTACTTACAGATTTTTCTCTTGATTAAAATGATACTCTACAAGACAGTGATAGCGTAAGATTCTCTGGTTCAAGTCAGTCACAACATCAGAGCGAACGCCTCAACGCTGCTACGGAGTGCAGTTTTGAAAAGACAGGGGGCCCCACAAGATGTCTGCAAGTAATGCACAAGTCCAAGAACCATTTTTTGTTTGTACGAATTTACGATGCTGCTCGCAATCTACGCGTTTGAGGACTGTATACGATGCTGTGAGTTGAAAGAGAATCTCTGATTTCTACCAAGACACAACAACTTTGAGTACTTTATATTTTTAACGATAAGTTACTTACTCCAATCTCTACATAAGCCCATCCAAGGTAATTTAACAAATGTGTTCAAGTGTATTGTCCATTCCCAGACGTCACGTGATTTACACAATTGACATAATTATTTAATAACATCATAGCTTTACCACACTACTTTTGCCTTTAGGGTGATATAACCATGCTTGTAGTTACCGAAAGTATATTAGTTAAAGTGTTTAAGAAGAAGAACAAGAAGAAGAAGACCTACTGCCGTTGCTTGTACAAAAGATCCAAATTATCCATCACAGGGATAACCGCAGTTATTGATACTGGTCATGAAATCCACAACGTAGACTTCACCCTGCCGACTCATTTGAACCAGTTTTTCATAACAATTTCAGAGCGCCTTTTCCCCACCTCTCTCACCACTGCCTTTCTTCGTAGCCGTGCATCACTACACAAAATGATTTCAAAGTAGTAGCACCAAACAAAGGTAGTAATATCTAGGTGTTTACTAAAAAGGGATAGGACATTAAGCATCTCTAGTGAAACTACCTCTTTACGAACACATAACTCAGTTCAATTTTCCTCATTTGCAAAACGGCTACTTCTTACTGGGAGATTGGACATATAAGACTCTTGTATAATCGTATTAATGTTATTTATATAATATAATTTTAAGATACCAGGAGTATGGGATGGTCTTCCTGTTCGTCTCTGTAGAGAAGTTCATTCCCTGGTATTTATTAGTCGAATTCTTCTTGTGGCACCTACGGAAGCTTTTCATTGGTTCCTCTTTCATAGTTAGCTTTCTCTCATGGCCAATACTGAAATATCTATCTTGATCTGTACGCCTTCTAACAATAACAGGCTCATGGATTTTGCACTCTTCAATTTTTTGCTATCCTATTTAACAGCTTGATGAGGACTAGGAACCCCGTTAGGTTAGGGTCTTGTGACACTGAGATCACCCATGATGACCCTAAGAAGAGTTTAAATGGCCGACGGCTCCATGGTAGTGGATCGTCTCGACTGCTAGTATGAATAGAGGCACGGTGGTGTATATATCTGGCTTTTGCCAATCCGATGTGAAGTAATTCGTTATGAACCATACCTGATCTTATGACTCAAGTAGTATGTTTTTTAGATGTTGTTGTATATAGAGAACCGTTTTATTACTTGTTTAGAAAGATGCAATTAGCCGCACGCATTTTGCGGAACCTACAAAATGACTGTTAGTTTGTTCTTTCTGTTATTTGGCGCTCTGAAGATCATCGCAGATCATGTAAACGTGTTGGATACACCCTGGGATCCCTCGTACACCAGATCTTGGGAGATTCTCGTTTACAAACCCGTTTCCCCAGAAGAATCACTATTTAGTAAACCTATTTACCAAAGCTTTTTTATCGTGTCAAATTTTGTTTCCTTAGGCGTAAGTATTCGTTTCGGCAATGTCGCTATTAGGTTTGCCTATACGTCAGTAAATCCGCTCATATCTCCTTAATTTGTAGGTAAATTGTGGGCTTTCGTCGGTGCCTACCATGTGATAAGTGTTTACGAGGAACTTACTTAAGTATTGTTTTGGTTTCGTATGTTCTCATACAATAACACAGTGTAGTATACGTGTGCTTTAATGTTTTACAGAGGTTACAGAGGTATTCTCTTTGTGTTGTGACGTTTAATGTTTAAAATTGATAGCTGTACACAACTAGACCGAATAAGATTGAACTGTCACTGTGTTTTTTCAAAATTTTAACACTATGTTGTATCAGTTAAAGTCCTGGCTGAAAAAGAAGTCCAGCAAACATCCTTCAGCAACTTTCTGCACCCACTTTATGGAAAGGAGCCCTGCTGTTTACAGCACGTTTATCACTACTCTTGTTAAGGAAGACCAAACCAGAATCCTTAAGCAGTTGAAAGATAGACTAATGTTTGGACGAATATAGGATGAAATCTGTTTGAGCATCAACAAAGTTTTTTGGAATTTTGCAAAATTTTAAAATATTTTACTTATATTGTCCATAAAACTGCACGAAATAGCAAATCCATTTAGTGAAAAAATGAATTCGGTATTTTGTCCGTCAACAAACTTTTCTTATAGTGTCCAGTGTCCAGTGGCAAGGCTTACATCAACACTACGTACCGAAAATCAAGATACAATTAATTAAGAAGCCCAACACATCATCTACGATTACATTGTGTATCATGAGCTTGAATCACGTTATAACTTTAGCAACTACATTTTAAACCTTTTAAAGCAATTTTTAGATGTTTCTTTGATCGGAAGGGGCGTTCCATAGAAAAAGCACAATTAAATAGGTATGTCACGATTCAAAGGGCCAATGAAGATATTGACAATGCGAAGAAGTATTATGCACCACGGCGAGAAACGATAAATTCTTTCTGAACCCCGACAGATAAGTATGCTGACCTTAAGCCCTCATTGTTAAATCAGAGGCGCTGAAGCACTAGATGTTTTTGCTTAGAAAAACATTTGTTTATTTAATGATAGCTGAGTTGAAATTTGTACAGTATTTAAAGCTTTGTTATTATAAATTCTCTTACAGTTAGTTGACATTTTATTAATGTTTAGTTATGGAAATGATTATGTAGCACACAGTTGGGAGTTTTGTTGTGCATGGGTTGTAGCTGGTACGAATTTAAAAAGTGCAATCCTCCTTTACTCCGATTAGTAGTTATTTCCCGTTTCTCTTTCCGGCTTGTTTTGTCGCCATTTACGAGTTTTGTAGAGATTTCAAACACTTTTAGTATGTACTCTTTACTTAACACTTTCATTCCCGAATACCCATTTGAACCTTGCCATTACATTCATTATATTTTCCAAATTAAGTTAGGCAGGCAATTTTGCAGGTATAGTAGTCTATGACATGTAATGTGATATAGGCAAACAGAGAACCGCTTGTTTTATTCATCATCTCCAATTGTTCCACTTTTTTTGTTTGAGGTGCTCCATGTTTGAGTACATCAGTCTCCTTTTAACCATATATTATTACTATTTTGGTCTGCAATCTTTTTGGATACAATTTTGTTCGTTTCAAATACTTTTATAGTCGGTTCAAACGACCAAGGCATCTGTAAAAGAATGGCGTTTACTGTGCCATGGATTGTACTCGGACATTCATGTTCTTGACACATTATCTCTCGAGGTTTGTGATCTTGATCATATTTACACTTATACCCTTGTATAATACAGTACAGTATTTAAAACGATTCTTCCTCAGCTGATGCTTTTTGCATTGGCTCCATTGCTTAACATTGTTAATTCTATCTGTCCCTTAATCAGTGAAAGACTGTTATTTATCTTACTGTTAGCGTTTGTTAGTCTTTTCATTTCCTCACATGCTGTTGCTCATCGATCACGTGCTGAATGAATACCCTCAAGGCTGTTATTGTTACCATCTGGTACTCTTATCACAGCAAACAATAACATGGTCCCATTTACTCTTCAGTATGCTTAAATACTAGTGTATGTTCAGTGTTCGAAAAAAGAGTTTCAAAACGGTTGGCTGTTTGTGTAGATAGTGAAAAGTAACAGCAGCTGGGGTTCAACGGAGCTGTTAGTGCACTTTGCAAGCTTTCGTCATATTTGAAGTTTAAAAGGCCGAAAATGGCTCTGGGAACAGCATCGAATACAACAATTTGTCTGAAAATGTTGGTATTTTCTCAGAGCAAAATATCGTTGCCACATGTTTTACCAAGATAAGCGAGTTTCTTTTGCTCTTTTGTAACATTTTGGTATGCGAAACGGTCTTGTGAAAACGAGAACTGAATCGCCATGTTCTAAAAACTGTTCGGGAATTGTGAATGGCGATACTTCATTTCGAACCCTGATATTAGTTTACTTTTTATGGAGCCTTGAACAGACTATTACTGTTTAAGTGTGATATTATTTTCACAACCTCAAATAGCATTTCTTTTTATCTTTTATTTCAACTAATTCCAATATCATATAGAATTCCATACAATGGCATCGCTAAGTGTTTTCCATCGCTGTTTCATTCATGTCACAGTTGCCTCGAAAACACAAGAAACCTTCCTGGTAAAAGTGAAAAATATACTTAACATTGCAACAGTGCATGAATGAGAACAGTAAAGAAAGGTGCCACTGATAGACTTCGAAGGCGACGGAAAGTTTATTATTGTTGCATAAGAACATAATCTTTACTATTTTGATGGTGTTGAGGTCACGTTTAAATTATGTTATGTTGTCGAATCTGCTCAACAGGCACTATTACCATTGTGATATAAGAGTTGTTCCGAGGATGGCTACAAACTGTGCACTTTCGGGTTTATTTACAGTGATTTGTTATTGTGTAAAAATTTACACTGGAAGAATTTATTAGGTTCACCTAGATCAAGTCTTGACTCACAACCTCAGAACTCAGGATCTCTTCTCGCACATTGTGCATCCAAAGTCTTCTATAGTTGGGGCTGGTAGCTTAAGTCATGGTAAGTTAGATCAGCCAATCGCTTTGGTAGCCTTCCTCTTGGGCGTTTACCATTTAACTGTTCCTTTTAAGCATGATAAGCATAATTATTTTCCATGCTCTGTATGTCATACTATAATTTGTTTAGCCTTCTCCTCTAGATAACATCTATGATATTACTAATAGGACCAAGCTGTTCTCTGACACCTTTCATTCTGCATCTGTCCTGGTGAGGCTTTCCAAGCATTGCATTAAGGTAGTCATTCTCAAACACCAGTAGCTTCTTTTTGTCTTTTGTCCTCAGGGTCTATAAGTCTCTGATACACGATTGGCAATAGGGACGATAAGTGAGTCGTATAGTCGAGTTTTGATTGTTCTTGTGTGGTCTGTTCTGCTCTATAGCCTTTTCTTGAGTCTACCAAAGGCTGTGGACACCAGAGCTGTTTTTGCGGTAAAATCATTGGACGTAACAGGTACAGATGAGCCAAGGAATATGAAGCTGTCTACCGTTTTAACATTTTCACCAGCTATTGTAGCACCGTCGCTTAATTCAAGTGTTAAGACACTACTTCTGCTTGTATTTATCCTAAATCCCCATTTTGCACATGAGTATTCAAGCCCATTAGTTGATAGATTCACTTTATCTAAGAACGATGAGATTGAAGTAGTATTGTCTGCAAATTTGATGCCAGTTGACATATCATTCTTGAGATGGAAATATTACAGGTTGGTAAGTTCGTCCATAACAAACTGGAGGAAGATATTGAACAGAACTACTGAGCGTATACAACCGTGTCTCACGCTGTTACTGTTAACCATTCCATAAAGCTGCCATTGATCATAACTGCTCATTTCGTTTTATCATACATATACTTAATACACCAATTCGACTACTGCAGCTGCCATTATGGAGTCCGCGCTAATTGGAAACTGGGGACTAGTTTAGGGTAATAAAAATGTTT
>JAAAKL020011540.1:0-13591 GCA_010016065.2 Carybdea cf. marsupialis auct. non (Linnaeus, 1758) | reverse complement strand
GAGAAGACCAATTACCCTATGGTCTCGATTATGCACTGCAAAATGTCTTTCAAGTACGGGGAATGTCCCTTTCTGTCTAAGTTTCGCTAATGAAATCTTTACAAAAAGCAACAACACGGAAGGTGGAGTAAGAACGTTGTAGGTGGAGAGACAAAAAGAGGTGTGGACAGGGGGACGACAGCTATGCGACATTCAGAAATTCTGCAATCTTATACTGTAATTTAAGCCCCCAAACATTGAATTCGACTCAAAAAATGACTGGGATAACAAAACATGATACCCAAACTTACGACATTCTTGTGACATGCGCAGCGTAACTGCCTGCCGTCGTGCATACACCTAAACAGAGAATATGTGAAATTCAAATTGTAAAACTGATCTTTGTTGAAGAATGTGGTTCGTGTATCTGAACGGTAACTGGTCTTCAACCCCTACGAGTACAGCTCCCTCTCTATTATAGATTTATGGTGAAACGGAGACCATAAAACTGCACATGACAAGCTTGGATAAGTCTTGTATCTACTCTAGAAAGGCATCTTTCCATAGCCTTTTATTCTCCCTGATCTTAAAAATGTTGATAAACACAAAGGATGAAGCTATCTCTTTTTTAATTCAAAAGGTTCTTCGTATTGCAGCTGTATTTCAAGGCGCAATGGCAGAGTGTTAATAAAAGATTGTCCTTGGAATGTTTAAGATGTGCAGTTAAGATGTTGCATAAACTCGCGGTTCTCCTCTGATCTTTCAGCTGTAACAGTCTTTCCAGAACTTCAACCAATTCTAGTGCAGGGTCTGCGACTCGGGTGTTAGGAAGTTAAAGCCTAACAAATATCATTGAATCGACATGTATTAAAAGCGTAGTATCTATTCTGGTTTGTGCGACGATACTGGGATCAAGAAAATAAAGGCATACTTTGTATTAGTTACCTACAAGGTTATGACCCCCACTACCATAACCCATGATACACCAACTGCTCGCTTTTCCGCGCGTGTCCTCAACAGGAAAACATAGAGGACCGCGCCACCAAGATTATTGTTTTTCTTTTTCCATTCCTCTATTTCACAAGTTTGGAGATATTATTCCTTAGTTATGGAACATCATAAAACAATACTATCAGTGATGGTGACAAACAACGATACTGCTAGATGTTTATTATGAAGCACTTGACCTTCACAGATTGAAGAATCTGAGACATGGCCAGATATAAGTAGATTAAGGAAAGGGGAGGGAGGGGGATTGGCAACTTGGTATGGTATAAAGTCTATGTGGGTAAACGCTGATATGCTCAACTTTAGCAGGGTCTAGCAAAACGGATACGAATTCTATAAATAAAATCGTAAAATTGCGTAACTTTGCGATCTTCAGGCTAATCCCTCAAATCTCTCAACCTTTTGAAAATGACAGTGTTTGAAACCATTAAGTATATTTCAGTTACATTACGAATTACTTGACGGCAGCTCAACGTTCTTGATTTTTGCATTAGGTCATTCTTACATGAACTAACAGTTCGCTAACATACAACAATCCAGTGATAAAAGATTGAATAGGTCTGAAAGACAATTCTAACAAGGGCGCGAAGTCAAGTTTTTACATGAAATCAAAACCAATCTGAGACATGTTCTTCAAAAGATCATCAAAATATCTCCCCATCTAGGAACGGAAATCTCCATGCGTTTTTACAAACTTTAAAAAAGTACTCTGTGGGGCCAATCTTTGTCAACTCTGTAAGGAACGTACGTCGCTGTTTATTTTTGAACTAAAAAAGGTAAGACCTTCCATCGATCCAATACTTAGAACATGGAAAATAGTAGACAAAGATTGCCCATTTTCTTCTATTACTTCTACAACAACAGCTTCAATTATTCGACAGCAATGGGGCAATTACACTCCATACCCTTCGTGTCGACGTAATAAGTTATTGTTCCCATAGACGAAGTGATGAAACAACATTTCTTACAACATGCTTAGAAGACCAATTGTTATCATGATAGTTCTCATGCAGCAAGGAAGTTCAATTATTTCTGCAAATTAATGCAAAATCATCGTACTTCTATGGAAGAACATTGCACTGCCATGCAACACTCACCTGCCAATCCAGCAAAGGTTCCTTCACGAAGACATCCATAGTATTCAGTAAGACACTTGGCTCACTTCGAAGTGCTTGCAACACGTAGGCCATGGTTTCCTTATAAGGGCCGTGGTTCGTTAACGGTAGCAAAAGATTGGAGAGTTGTGGTGTTAGTCTAAAAGGCATCAGCTCCGGTGTTGGCAGAAGCTAGAAAGAAAGCGATTGTCTTTTAACATTTCTCTGTGGCTAACGGAGGCGTGATTTAGAATTGTTTTTATCATATTGGGCAAGTGAGAAAAAATACGCTGCCTTCATTAAGTAAAGACTGTACGAACAGGCAAAACGATATTTAACACGGTACATCCAAACGATTTTAGAAAAACGGAGTCATATTTAAGAACGGCTCTTATAGTGTTGTAACTGTGTTACTTACCTGAGTGGCTGATCCAAATGCATGGCCAAAGTCAATACCAATAACGCTTCCATTAGTGCTATCAATCAAAAAGTTTGAAAGGTGACGATCTCCAATTCCAACAATGTAATGGCATATGCACAAACAAGAATGTGTGCGGATGAAATTGTTACGAAGCAAAAAATATGCTTCAGTTGACGACGATAGACTTTGGAGTGCACGTCTGGTCAAAGGGAAAGTTAAAGAAAAGTTTGATTTAAACAAATCGAGGCAACATCGGAATGAATAGCAGACGTTTTCATACAATTACGTTACATTGTATCAAAATAGAGCGGTGATAACTAAATTATACGTCATTATATTATTCAAAATCTGATTACCAAAGATGCACTCATGACTTTCTTCCATGATGCGATCGGTTGAGTACAAGACACAAAACCTTCGCAGACTGCTATACTGATACCTCATTGGCTCTTGCAATAACTAATCCAGATTATTCTGCATATGTAGAAATGACTAAATACAAATTGAAATTTGACAAGATCATTCGTCTTTCTAACTAATTTTGCTCTAAATTTGTTCCTTGAAATCACACAATTTCAAAACATGTAGTTGGAAACGCAATTTAGGGAAAAATTACATCACAGAACTGCGGTTTTACTATAAAAGTACAAAATTATATTATGTCAACAACGCTTAGTTAGCACAGTATTGACACGATTAACACTTCAGTGTAGGGAAAAGAAATCAAGGTCCGGTCTATTAGGCCTTCTCTCATCTAGGTATGTCTCACAACTCAGACTTCATGTACAACAATAATGTAATATTGGGAGTGCAAACGCGCTTGACACTTTTTGAAGTGAACTTATAAAGGCAATTGTGCTGACAACGTCCTGTTCAACCATCACATGCATGAGCTTTGGCGAAAGTAGAGGCATGGGAAAGGGCCCATGTAACGACAAGGGTGAGGACAAAAATAACTTATTGAATCCTTCGTAGTGCCTGGTAAACGAATCCTCACTCTAAGAGAATAATAGAGAATAACGAGGAAACATCGTTTCAAACGCCAATGGCATGAATTCTGTCACTTTTATACATAAATTTGCTTCATAACTACGAACCTTAGTAAGTCCCACGGTAGGCAATGCTTCAACAGATTATATTGTTTGTCGATGACACTCCTATTTGCAGACCTACAAGATAGGTTTATGTCAACAACGTGAGATTTGTATACTACCTAGATGAACAAACAATGTTTTGTTGCCATAAGAGCGAAGTCATTGGATAGCGAAAATCTGATGTTAAAACTCAGAAACATTTAAAGATTAGAATTGAGGAGAAAAGTTAAATCATATCAGCACGTCCAGCATATCAAATCATTCTTACAAAATGGCCATGCAATATAACATGACGTTTATCTGCCAAAGGTGAACCTAATAATTATCTCTCAAAAACATTTTATATTCTAAAAAAAGCTCCTGTTACGACATATATGATCAAAACTTTGTATATATTTACGAATCCAATACTGCATCGTGAAAACTACGAGTGTGCAAACGACAAACGAAGGAACACACTGTCAAAATCTTTGTATCATGGTGCCCTTTTTCAGATCTATAATAACTATTGTAAGCTCTAAAGTGGCCTAACGCTCTTATACTCAGAAGCTTCCCCCGGGGGATAACAGCTATGGAAGTTAGTATAAAGCGTATTATACATATACTTTTATATTTCATACATATATTTATTTCTTTTATCCTATCGCCTTCGATAACTGTCACCATAACTATGCGCTGTTGTTACAAAACGCATATGTAATACTCAACCACATAGACAAAGCCGCCATTTTATCCCAAGCCATATCAAGGGTGTCCAGATAAGCTCTGCTAAACATATTGACAAAGTGGTTCATCTATCCATCAAAATAATTGAAAAGAAATGGACTCCATTTTGGAATAGAGATAACATTAAATGTACAGCTAGTTAAACTTTTAGGAGTATAGACACTATGTAAAAGAGCACAATCAAATGATAAAAATGAGTCCTTCTTCATATCACGCGCTTCTGATAAAGATACTATATGCTCAAAATTTGTCATACTTGTACATTGTCATGCACTTGCTGTCGTATTTCATGCAAAATTTCCTGTACTTTTCACTTGGACCACTAGAAGTAAAAGGAAGAAAAAGTTTCAAGACAACTTCATAACTTTACAATTATTACAACTGTTCCTTACAGAACAATTATGTTCTGATACGTGAAGTAATGAAAGCTGCTAATGCGGAAAGAAAGTGATGACGTCACAAATCAAAAGTTTTAGAAATTGTACGATTTGACTCCAGATATCGAAAGGCAAGTTTACAATAGGCTGTTTCCCAAAACAGCAGACCTGTAGTGTATATAGTGTTTAAAATAAAGGCCTTTGCATCTCAAAAATCTCTGGTCAAAACTCTGTTCATATTCCTTGGTTCCCAACGTTAGGAACCAGCATCAAATAATAGAGTTTTGTTAGAGAGACTCAAAACTTGGAAACCTGATCTCTCCGTCGTGGGGAAGGACATCACTCTCAATTTTACCATCGACGTTCTCACTAATAGGGAAAAATGAAAACTGAGTTTTTCCCCATAAGTCAAAAATTTTCAAAATCGTGACGTCACACTTTCCCAGCGCATATGCATCGAGTTTGTAAGCTAGCCACTAAATAGTTTGATTACAGTTGCGTATTTAGAGACAAACTAGTAATAGAAACAGATTATCGCCAACCGTATTTAAGGCTATCGCTGAAACGTAACCGACAAGTGATTTAAGCTAACAAGAGCGACTTGCCAATAGTGCATTCTGCTTACGTCAGCTGTAGTAAGGTGCATAAGCAACTGAAAAATTACTAAGGGAAACACCAAAAGGGTATGGTAACATACACAACGTTTCGTCGTACAAGAGACTTCCTCGGGTTTAGCCAACTCCCTGTTGGCCAACGGAAGTCTTCTATACAATAAAATGTTATCTATACTTGAAACTCGTGTTTCCTGCTTCTAGTTCGAGTATTTCAACGATTCGTGGAATCTGCGGTCAATAATGCGGAATAGGTTTGTGAGTATTGGAAGAAGTAACAACTCTTAAAAAGATTAATGTTTTTAAAAACGAACAATTTTTACACCTACGGTGCAGAATGTGGAGAGAGTCGAAATTTAATGCTGAGCAGCTGTTAGGCAAAAGCTTGGACTGGCGGCAAATGGGAACAAGTATTGCAATTCTGTTTACGATCAGTGACAAACTCTTGTGAGGGGATGGGGGTGGTGGGGGTGGAGTTCGCCTTCCATTAATGATACTATGGATAGGAACAGGCTTGAAATGTAGGTAAACTGACCTACAGGAAACATTATCAGCAAAAGTATTAAAATTGCCTACAACATATATCCGTATATCCAAATTAAGACCTGTTTCATAATGAAAAATCTGACAATGCCAACGTAACTGAATGATATCGAAATTTCTGCCTTGATGCTCCCAGTAATTTTAATGTTGCCCTAGACTTGAAGAGTACGGAGGGAATGAAGGTGTATGACTTGAATTCGCAAAAGTAAAACGTTAAGGGCACAGTAAATGAACTTCCACAATCCTATCGTATCCACCTTCGTCAATTCTCTTCCTGAATGATACACTCAAGCATAGAAAGAAGAACGTCATGAATCGACATACTCTGTGCCTCTGTAAGCCATATCTTCCTTTTCAGTGAAAACGTTCATGAACAATTCTTTTAACGGTATCGTGTTATCAAGCCATTCTATGACACCAATTCTAGGAAAACAAATTTTGTTTACTCGATGCATAAGTATCATAAACCTGAACTCAATAGGCAAACAAGACATATTAAAAATCATGTTAAAAACAATGTTTTTTATAAATATAAACAAAGACGGCAATACTCTCACGTAGACCTACATAAATGCATGTATACCATTTCATGTGACCTTACCCAAAACGTGACAAATTTCTGCTTTATGGATTAAAGTCGGTGTTTTCTTGATAGGAGCCATGAAACGTGACTTACATGAAACGAAGGTGACTAAACTTTGGTTCCTTCAGAGCTTTTTGCATCCATTTTCATGGTATGGCTGAGCCGTAAGCAAGACAATACAAACTTACTTAGCAGCTGCAAAAATGACTAGTTTCTGTAATGCTAATGTAAAGATGTACAAACCATGGAGGACAATGTTACGAAACAAGACAGTTCTGCAGATGGCTGGACCAACAAGCAGACTAATGCTAAGCATTCCCAGAGATTCGAATTTTTCCCCCATGCTCTACGTAAAAACCACATAATAGACCTCGTGTTTACTGCCATAACAGAGCGGCAAGAATGTCAAGACACTGATTGGTCTACCTGAGCTCGTTATCACTAGTGCATAACATCTCACTCTTACATCTATCTTTATTTAACACAAAACAACGCAAAAATATAATTGGTTGAATACGGTGAGTTGATTTAAGGTGTCTTGGAATAAGAGTGAATTTTGATAGAGCTGGCGCGATAAATTAAGTGTCTTTCAAGAACAAATGTAGTCTATTTGACGGGAAAAACCAAAACGTTTACTGACCAAACTTTACAGCATCTTTCTGAACATATACCTGTCACAGGTCAAATCGTTTATTAATTGGTCACTTCGATCAACAGCACTGCTTTGACCACAAAATGTGTTATTTATGTTTGGAAAAAGAGCAACTATATTATCTTTACAACGACTGTCACCATTTATGCATACGTCATCTACACCAAAATTGGCTCAACCAATTTTTAAAAGCTCTGCAGGTTTGCTTTATAAGATATACTTTCGCTGACAGAGGCGAGAGAGCCTCTCCCAAATGATATTAGTTGGAAAGGGGTCCATGCACCACAGCGTTGCAAAAAAACTACGAATAGTTTGGGAAATACTAAGGTATAAAGCTGATATTATCGAATCTTAAACTTCGCCTAACACGAAATGGCGATTTGGGAAACAGTTCTGGCCGAACCTAATGGAATCAAATGCAAAGGGATACATTTCAAAAGTAACATATACTTTGACTATGAAGGAGCAAAATTCAATGCGCGGGAGTTATTGGTCCATGTATTTTGTTAATCAATGCTAGGGTGGTTGTGTAACAGTCCATGAGCTGGAGCTTCAAAAGAGCTCCGACAGGAGACTTTTTGTAATGGTCTTTTACACATGATCTTTGCCACAAAATGCCAATTTTCATAAGGGTCCTTGAATTAAAAGTGTCATTAAAACATCTAACATAATAACATGTTCAAAATTAGGCAACTAAAACACAAAATTTTGCTACGAAAAATCGACAACTTTATCTAAAATCTTAAAAAATACGTTCCTTTAAATACTTGGAGCCTGGACTCATTGCTACTACGTTTTTAAAGTGAGAAACAATTCTAGCCTAGCAATCAAAACATCATTAGCCAAAAAACGAGTAACTGTTAAAGAATAATCGATATCAAGTAAACGCCCCTTGAGTTGCAATATCTAGAATGTACGGAAAATGGCTCTATATGAAAAGGAAATAAAAGTTTTATACTTTAACAATATATATTTACAAGTTCTGATGAAGCTCAGCGACCTCTTGGAACTCGGTCAAGGCTAAAATAGATAGTTTTATGTTAAAATTTTTTCTTTTGATGGATCTTTAACCCCTTCTTTATAAACTGTTGTTTTTTATTTTTATGAGCAGGTGATGAAAAATGTACTTGAGCACACTTCCCTGTAAGATTCTCATTTGTCATAATATTTCCACGTATCAGGTCTTCAAATCTTCAAATTCGAAAACAAGGTCATATTTATCTTATCACTATGTCCTTAAATCATAAAAAGTTCGATAAGAAGACAATGTAAATGCCTACCTGCTAGTCATTGGCACTACTTGATACGTCTTTAATCGCAATCCACGCATAGTGGTGTTGACATCTCCAGAAAGAATGCCGTTCATCACCTCAAACAACTATGAGATAAAAAATTTTAACGTTAAATCGCCAACTTGCAAGATCTTGCTTATTCTAACAAGTACTCAAAGGCATCAAAAAGCATCATATCTTTTCCCTTTTATTACACTTTCGGACATTTTCGTCCTCATGCTCTCTCTCGATCTGTCTCTTTCAAGCAAAATAGTAAAAAGTATACGTAAAATTACTGTGACAGTTTAAATTTTCCAAATTTAAACGCAAAACTAATCAACAAGGCTATTCATCTTGTAACTTTAGAGGACTAGTGCAGTTTACACCCTCGTCTCTGTTAAAAGGTTTAAACCATCTCCTAAGTTACTGTTCTCCCTAGAGCGCTTTTAATGCTGCTCCAATTCAGCGCTACGCTAACCGAGAGCGCCGCTAGGCCAAAAGAATTGAGTTTCGCGTAACATTAATGGGCTGCAAAACAAACATCGATCAACCAGCGAACGTGCAAACACCCAAATTCACCTGCATACACCCAATTCCAACACATTTTCAGGCCAAAATAGCGTGATCTTCCAGGGCTCAAAACGCCCCCTGGACCCCACTTCCTTTTGTGCTGCTACGCACGAATTATTTTCAAGGGAGAAAACTATCGGTGTATAATTGTCAAACGATTTTCTGGACACTTCTTGCATAATTATTAAGGGATTAAATGTTAGAAGAGAGAGAGGAAACCTTTCAAATGCATAGAGGCAAGAGATTAGATTGGTAGAGGAGTGCAAAGGGCAACGTTAGGTAGTTGAGTATTACCATGTAGCAGTCTTGGCGAGAGGGTAAGTAGAATTAAAACTTTGTAGGTTGTTTTCGCATAACGTCTACTTAACAACTAACAATTTGTATAGAGAAGAGAGGATTAAAGATAGCAAGTTAGAAGAGATACTAGTAAAAAGTGAAAATGTCACCACCAAGATTCGAAGCCGGGACCCATGCATTACCCACACCTTTTTTATCTTCAACGGGCTGTGGACAGCATGATAGCCGGACGGTTTTCCTTCCATGGTCAAGTCGCATGGCGTGGAGAGAGGCTGTTCTCCAGAATTGCGTAGAACTGGAGGCGATGTCCACCAGTGGAGTATCGGGAGCTAATGTGGCGACTAGTGAAAGGTGAACTATGTTATCACCGGGTCACCATAGCTCAGTTGGTAGAGCATCACGCTGCTTATGCGTGGGTCCCAGGTTTGAATCCCGGTGGTGGCATTTTAACTTATCACTAGCATCTCATCTAACTAACTAAAAATTTATGAAGCAGTCTAGGGGCCATCGATTTGGAAATGCTTGAAGAGATACGAACAATGCAGGGAGGACAAGGAAACCACAGTTATTACCATCTCTAATGAAGTGGTTACTATCAAACTCGATTCAAAAGAAAATGTTAACTCGGAGGAGCCAGGCAAAGTCAGTCGAGGACCAGGGGCCAAGATTGTGGGGAGTTTTCTCGAAAAGGCGATTTCAGTTCGATTCCATAAGTAGAGCTGGAATCTTAGTGCACCGACCGTCAGTATACACCTTTCTTCATTCACTTAAAAAATACACGGCAAAAACTAAAAACTCACAGACAGCCATTGTGCCTACACGCTTTCTCCTATGGTTAGGGCCCTTCAAATTACAGAAAGCAGTCACACCTATCAAATAGTAAATGCTGTCCATCTACGGTACTCTATTACATATTTTACTAGAATAAGTTCATCGGTCCGAAATGTAAATTGATCATTTCATGCAGATTCCCACAATTTTTGTGTCTTAGATAATGAATAACTTGGAAAACCCACTGATAGCAAAAAAACGAAAGAATTAATGCGTCAGTAAGATAAAACACAATCCAGGAAAAGGTCGGCCGTCTTAACCTGGAATATTTCTGCTACAGAGTCCTCTGTTAGTCCTAAGTACTGTCAAAAGTATCAGGGAAATCGGTGCAACTGCTGATAGCGCCGACTGACGTACCAGGTATCCGTGGTGCTAAAATATAACACAAATGACGACTAACTTGAAGCAAAAGTTTATGACAATGAAGAGAAAGATGAACTGTCTACCTGCTCGATCCTCTGGTCTAATCGCAGATCTTCACCTCCTTTAACCAAGAATTTGTACTCCTTTTCGTCATCTCCTCGTATAGTCAGTCGTTTAGGCATCCTCAAGGATTTCATACACAGAACCTTAAACGAGATATCAATTGATACATTGTATGGCATTTGCATTGCATTTTTTTTCTCTAGAAAAAACGTGGAATTACATTAAAAATCTACAATTATTTCAAATTTATTTCGACTTCCAAATATAATGGGAGGGTGCAGAAATTCAGTTTCTTAAAGGCTTTCTATCCAATTCTATTTAAAATGTGACACACTAATGAATGCATGGATAAATAAATGATTTTTGTTGTTAAGCTTTGATCTTGGGCAGCAAAAAGAAATCCTTCTGTTTCTGAATTTAGACATGAGCTGAGTAGCAATTGATGGATCTTGCATCAACATCAGCTTGCTTGACGCGCAGTTCTAATCCTTTGCTTGAGCACGTTCCTTTAATTGACTTGCACTTATTGTTGCACTATTTTTCTCGGACTTTCTACTTCGTTACACCGAGTTGGCGACTGAACTTTGCAGCTTATTTGCTGATGGACTGTGCCTTATATTGTTCCTGATGTTCATAGACTAACTTTAACATTTAATCTTAAGTGAATTCTAAAAACTATTAAAGTCCGATAGTTTTCGTTTTAAAAGAGCATGTTCATCAAGCCTCTACCTCCGGTTTATCTTGATAAATACCGCCTGTGTAAGTCAGCTTTTGGATGATGCATTCAATGAGTAGAAACATGCCTCTATGGACTCTTTTGAATTCCAATTGATCACATTAAAACAGTAAGCAACAACAGGAATAACAAGGGCTTAATTACTTCCATTTTTTTTTCTCGCGTTCAGTTTTGTTGGATCATAACTCGTCTGGGACATTCTTTGTATTTTCTTTCATTTTTGAATGTTAAATAATACTTCCTTAATTTTCTCCAAGGTGCTTGTAAGTTTCCTCTTTGTCTAGTTCTCTGATAGCTTTCTAGAACTATTTTTACAGAATACGTCTTTGTTAACTTGCCACGTTTAAAAACGGCTTCTGCGCATTTTTTGGTCCAAAGTACATTCCGAGATCAGTACTAAATTGCGTTGGTTAACAATCCTTCACGTTCTCATCACTTCAACCAAATAATTTACGGTCCTCCACGTAGAACAAATGATTAATGGTCTTATTATACAACTCATATCCACAACCTCTATTTTTGTTGTGTTTTTATCATTAATATTATCATCATCATCATCATCATCATCATCATCATCATCATCATCATCATCAACCATCATCAGGAATCGCCATCACCATCATCATCATCATCATCATCTTCATCATCATCATCATTCATAATAATAATCATCATAATCATCATCGTCATCTTGAGCATCATTATTGCTAGTCTGCATATCCTAGATACACCAAATTTTAGTCTCATCTTGATGATTGGATAACGGACTGTGCTCTTATCCGTGACCACGCAATCCCTAAGAAATGCTCATTTTCGCAAGACCATCCAATGCCGATTTCAAAAAGACTGTATTTGGATGGGACCTGTAATCAACTGCGGAAGGACGTTCAGAGGATATGGTTAAAACAGCTTAAGTTCAAAACGTTCCCTCTGTAAAAACTCTTACCAAGTCCTCATAATGGCTCAAACTCACCATACCCTTTATTAGTGAAGAAGTGATGCTTCACCCACAACGAATATTTGTTTTGCGAATATCTTGCGTTACGTTTACGTTTAAAATACGAAAAATGGCCTTTGCCTTACAAAATATAATCTCCTTGTTGCACAACTATTTCCAAAAAGCGCCTAATTCCTTTCAATAAGAAGAAAATTTAAGCCTTTGATGAACCTATCCCAAACAAGTTTCCTTGCATTTACTACCACGTGTTCATGGTTGTTCCTTTTTGTAAAATTTGTCTTTTCCAAGTTTATTATAATAAGTGATTTTTCAACGCTAAATACTATCGAAGAATAGAGGTAGTTCATTCAGTCAAAGGCAAATTGTTATGAGTCGTGCTAGTGCAGAATCACGGGTGTCAATACATTCGGAAAACTTCTACACACAACTCACCCGGAAAGTATCATTACACTCATCGAACAATCACAAGAATTACAATCCCTTTGGAGTTACGGACATGAGCAAAGAGGAAACGTTATCAAAACTATTTTCATCCATGACATCATGGGCAACGATATATATGGGACTGGAGATAGAGGTTAGATGATGTAGCTAGGAGCCCAACGGAAAGAAGTTAGCATCCGATAGACAACCGAAGGAGTCATATCCAGACGCACTATTAAGGTGGAAAGTTATTAATGTACTTGATAAAGACCTAGTATCCCGGTCGTGTCAAGAAGGCTCTGTTCTACGTTACCCTGGGGTATCCGCTGATTTTTATAGGTAAAGAGAATCGGGCGAACTATCTTGAGGCAAAATTTGAACGTGTCTACATTATAGTAATGAAATGGTAGTTGACCAACCGTGTATTGTGTTGCATGCATTTTGTAGTGCTTGGGTGGTTAATACTTGGCGGGTAGCATTTCAGAGGTGGGTCAGATAAGTAGAACAGCCAGCCAAGCATTTCAAGAAAATTAATTACCATAAAGTACCTACGACTCTAAGGCCCGTTCAGCAGAATTCTTTTTGCTAAATAATAACGATACGTAAGGGCAAAACGCTGCAAATATTAAGATACCTTTAAAACGCCCTCAAACATGGAATTTGAAATCTCCTTAAATATTTTTGAATTCAAAATTTTACTTCTGGGTTGTAAATCTTTTGATAAATATGTGTCAAAAACAGACGTTTTTGCGTGACTTTTCAAGGGGCATTTATAAGGTTTGAAGGCTTTTGTAAATTCCTGTGTGTTGACATAATAGATGAAGTAGTATGTAGTAATGAGTATCCACACATTTCTTTTTTCTTAAAAGCCAAAACTTATCCTAAAATACAAATGGATTTATTATTTTTATTACTCCAGTGGTCGAATATGATTTACTGGACGCAATATTGTTTTTTTTTTTTTATGCCTGTCATGTTTTCTAATGTCTTG
>JAAAKL020011539.1:0-13591 GCA_010016065.2 Carybdea cf. marsupialis auct. non (Linnaeus, 1758) | reverse complement strand
ACGAAATTATACAAAATAACTGTTTTGACATAGTCCTAGTTCTTTTCGTGAGAGGTAAAGAGTACGTTGGCAACTTCTGTTCAACAAGCGTAACTCAACCATCTCACAGTAAAAATAATAATGACTACAAGATACAAGTCTCAAAATAATTATAACAACTTTTGCAATGAGAGGATGAAAAATGCCCAAACGAACAATGGGAAGTAGGTAAAAACGCAATCCTGGAAAAGCCTTGTGCTACCATCCCAAAAAAGAGATCAAAACATAGCGGAAATGATTGGATCTCTTTTGGTACAATTGCAGGGATAGAAGCACGAAGAAAACTGAAAGCTGAACGTCTGAAAACAGAGGAAGATTGATACCAATTTGAAGGATTAAATTCCCGTATGCAGAGAATGATCAGACAGGACAAGCTGAGATATATAAAGGAACAATGTGAAAAGATTGAAAACAACTCCATCACAAACTAGAGAAAGGAATTATATAATGGAGTCAAAAGACTGACTGATAAATTCCAGCCAAAAAAGGACACAATCAAATGTGAAAACAACAAAATAGTGAATGACGGCTAAGATATCAAAGAACGATGAGAAAATTTCTGCATGGATCTTTACAAAAAGAAACAAAACTTTAGCAAACAACATTGGCAATCATGCTACAACCACCATCGAAGTTGAACCTCCTCCACGGCACTCTGAGATTAGCAAGGCATTCAAAGAATTGAAAAACAACAAGAGTCCTGGAACTGATGACATTCCAGAGGAAGTGATGAAACATGATGAGAAAGATGTTACCACCTTCTTCTATAAACTTTTTGTAATATTTGGACTGGACAGTCTGCAGTGCACTAACAACCGTACCATTGCACTAATCAGCCTCTGTAGTAAAATTTTGTTCAAAATAATCAATGACCAAATGAGAGAAAAACTCTACAATGAAATTCCTGAGGAACACTATAATTTCATGCCTGGCAAAGGTACACTAAACCAGATCTTAAACTTGAAGCTGATAATTGAAAAATAATAGGAAAGAGGCAAAATTCTTTATCTTTGCATTATTGACTATCGTCAGGCTTTTGACACTGTGATCCACGAAACACTTTGGAATATTATGATAAATATGGGCATTCCTTCTCACATTGTTGCTCTAATTAAAAACCTTTATGAACACCAGGCAGCAACTGTTCGAACATCTTACGGAAATAGTGATTACTTTGATATCGGTCAAGGTGTACGTCAAGGTTTATATGCTTAGCAGATAATGAGAAATGCACCAGAAACTTTGCCGGATCTATTCAAATTGATGGAAGAACAATAACCAACCTTCCCTATGCTGACGACGTTATTTTATTAGCTACTTCAATGCACGAACTGCATGACATTGCTTCGAAAGTAGAAGAGGCAAGCAGAGCAGCTGGTTTACAATGAAATGTTACAAAGACCAAGATAATGAAAGTCATCTCCAACAGCATTCCTGACCATCCAGATTTAGTCATCGGTAATGAGAGCATTGAGAATGTCCATGAGTTCTGTTACCTGAGAGCACTATTTACAGACAAGAACAATGACTCCAAAGAATTAAAAAGAAGATTAGCAATTGCAAGGCAGGCTGCAACTTCACTGACCACCATCTGTAAGGACACGGAGATCGCCATCTTAACGAAATTGGGCTTTCTAAAAATTCTGGTGTTTCCAATTGCTACTTATGGTAGCGAATGCTGGGTTACCAAGCAAACAGACAGAAAGAGAATTCAAGCATTCGAATACTGGTGCTACAAGGGATGCTTCGTATCTGCTGGAGCGAGGGAAAAACAAACCAGTATGTTAACCAGATGGTGGGCGGAAACACGCTACTCAGTGACATTGACTATCGTAAAATCGCCTTTGTGGGACACATTGGCAGAACAGATAGGCTTAGTAAAGACATCCTGACTGGGAGTGTTTTTGGCATGAGGAGACCAGGAAGACCAGCCACCCGCTACCATGACAACATCAAGGAGATCACTGGCTTGTCCTTTGTCGAGGTCGTTAGGCGAGTGCAGGATAGACAACGGTGAAGACGATTCTTCATTGGTGCCACAAAGAGTCGTGCAACGACTGGAATGGAACTGATGATGATTCTTGCGTTTCACAATCAAGTGTGAATAAAACGGAAAATTACCTTTTCTAGGTGTTCTAGTCGAGAGACCTCCAGTGGGATTCCTTAGAAGAGTGTACCGTACAGTACACTCTTACCGTACAGTACAAAGTATGTTGTACAAAGTGTACCTAGTTGTAAGAAAATTAATTGTTTTCACATCATAGCGCAACATGTAAACAAGCCTTTAACTGTTTACACATCAGAACGCCAGTAAGACTATCTACATGCTCGTCAGTCACATTGTACATATATGAATTAATTCACAAAGGACTTCTATCTAAATCCTGGAAATAAAGACCTTTTTCCCTCTGCCTTTTTCCGATTTCAAGAAATATCTCCTCCACTCGAACTTCCTGTTTCAGTTTTCTATAAGTTCTCAGGAAATTAGAGCATGATAGGGACTTTTTAACGTGAATAATCGATAAGCACCGATTTGCTAATTTTAAATGCAGCCCTATATGGCGAATATTGCTCTACGAAGAAAAATATTATAGATAGTAGTATTGTACTATATATTATAAAGGTGATGATACATAAATATGTACAACGCTTAATTTTACAAACGAGTGGATGTACATATTTTTTCAGTTGTGAAACAACTTTTAAAAATCTCTTGAAATGCAGGCATCCGGATTTCACGAACTTTCCCCTATACATTCGTCCTTTGGCTTTGGTGACTCTAGTGAATTCCCCCTCATCAATATGTTTTCTCTATAAGATTCTTATTAATTTTCTCAAATATTCAGATTCATCGCACAGATAATTTTATATCTTAGACAAAGAGTTCATTTCTAAATATTAAGCGCGTAAGCTTCTTGGAAATATAACTCCTGCATCCTTTCAAGAAACTACTGCATTCATGGCGCCAGCGTAGCAGAAAAGCCATCATACTATCAGTTGATTTTTGAAAGACCTTGGATTTGCTGCGCAGCAAACGATGAAAATCTTGTAAGCTTATGACATCTCATTGAGGATCCTTATCACTATTGGTAAAATGTGCGAGAATACCACGGCGATTGTAGAGCCCAAATAGAGAGACTAACTTCTTTGATGCACAAGCTGGGGTACTGCAAGGAGACATGCTAGCTTCATATCAGGTTACCATATTACTTGAGTATGTGCCGATGAAAACATGCGATGGTGTTATGCAATAACAGAAGATAATTATTGTTTTGTACTTTAAAAAAGACTTTTACTACAAGCTACACATTGAATTACTAGGTTTACGAAAACACATATTCTTTAAGGGAATTTTGTTTACAAAGTAATTAACTATATAAAGACGGCCATTTAATCAGCAAGTGAACCAGCAAGGACGATGGTGTCATCTGTACATAGGAGCTGCTGTGTCTGAAAAGGTAACTGAAAGACTGGAGAAAAACAGTCTAGAGAGAAACACATCAAAGACTGTTGTTTTCTATCATGATATAACAGGTGGCAAACAAGAAGGATTTGGGATTATGAAGAAGAAGGAGAATTAATGGTATGTCAGTTACAGATCTTACTCTATCAGATAATTTTGCAGTACACACTAAAGAGATCCACTAAGCCTAAGACGTTCTGCGTTAAAATCAAACCTTAGAAGGCAGGTCTCGGCTGCAAAAGACAGAAGTTCAAATCCTTAATCATTCCCGAGCAGTCCATCATAAAGCGAAAAATTGAAGAGAGAAGTGGGGTTGGTATATCCTTAAAGTTGTAGATGGCTTCAAATATTTAGACGTTGGAGAAAGAGCACAGAAGAGGAAGTAGAAATTAGAGAGATTCTAGCGTGAAGGGTTTGCAATAAGTTGTAAAAACACCGGTCTTCAAAATTGTCAAAAATTAAAGTGAACGATTGTCACGGTGGTGGAATTAGTCTTGTTGTATGGTTCAGAGGCTTTCACATTTACTGAAGCTTTAAAGAAAAGGTCTATGGATGCTCTGCTATACACGAAGACTGGTCATCGCTACAAACACACCCTAACATGAGCATTCTGTAAAGGAGGAGATATGAAGGACTCGACAAAAAACGGCAAGGGAGATTACTTCTAGCTGGAAACTGCGAGCGAAATGAAGAAGTGGTTACCAGCAAACCTATATTCTGAAAGGAGGCTAGACCAAATAGGAAAGCGAGAGAGATGATAGACACAAAGACAATGTCCTGTAAGACAACGGTGCTGATAATGTACAGGCGTAGAAGATCCTCATGTTTGACTGGGATAGCTGTGGAAAATGTATGAAATCAGATGGGCGTCGGGAAAGAGGGAAGATTTATAAGACATGGATTATACAATGTATTGAATCACAAGGCGTATGGCTAACAAGGTGAATTACGGAATGCTAAAGGTAATTAAAACATATTTAAACAGACCACGGGGAGTACGACAGATACGGGATCTCTTCAATCCTTATTACTACTTATACTTCAAAGAAGTTTAATTTGACCGAAGAAAGAAAACTCGCAAATATCAGTGTAATGACACGACAATTTTAATCGAGTACTTCACTCTTTTTGGTAGAACACAGAATTTCAAGTAAGATCCAGTAAGGGTAATATTATATCCATTTTTGTCAAAATTCCTTAGCCTACAAATTCGTATTGGTATAAAAATTACTATCTCAATTATAACTTGATCAAACAAATGAGCTTTTATACCCAACACATGTCAATGAGTACAACCCTTATTCTTTCAATGTCCTGAAAATTTTAAGAAAACCAAAAGATAAGAACTATCTAAACCCTTGGTGGTCGTCATATTCCATTTCGGTAAAGAATTTTGCGAAGATTTCAAAACTTTATTTACTTAAAAAAAGAATTATTTGTTACAGCTGTGTTCGTTACTAAAATGAGCACTTTCTACCTGGAGCATAAATCGATGTCTGGCCATTTTTATATACTGCTTGCCAGCAAAAGAAGCATTTTATTTGTTTGGGCTGCCTATATTTTCATGTTTCTTGTTTTGAAGTTAGAATGCAATGATATGAAAGAAGCCTGTTCCATTGTTTGCTAGGATCTTGATAGGTCAGGCCTCAGGTAGCCTCAGATTTGCTATGTGGATATTAAAGTCACCACACCAAATACAGACTACCTTGTTTCATCCCGGAAGGTCGTTGATCTTGAGACTGTAAGTAATAATAGCGGTATAGCGAGCATGCGCAAGCCGAAACATTGCTGATCATTGATCTCTAGAAAAGACTGGATCGACCTTCCCATCGTTTCCAACAATGTAGCCACGAGTACTGGCCCCCATTAGTTAAAATAGCGCGGGAAAGTCCGCCATGTTATGTTATATTGTTTATTAGCTTTGCTTCACGAGGACTGAAATGGCGTCCAGCGACTGACCTCACTTTAAGACGGAAGATAGTCGATCCAGTGTTTTTTCAGAAATCAGTGTTGCTGATTCCGTAAAATGCTTCTGTTAAAGTAAACAAATACAAATAAAACATCAGTTTAACTGCATTTACAGTTTCATTTTTCAAAAAGTTTCAATTTTCTTGATTGCGTCAATATTTATTTTCGTCTAAAACCTTACGCAAGGAGGCTGGTACTTTGTAAAATATGAAGTCATAGCAATATAGAAATAGCAATAGAAATATGTCACAGAAAGGAAACAGGTGAAATACATAGATCTGTGAATGGCGTGCTGACAATTATTGACAAATCTTAATTACAAGGAAAGTACAATAATACTACTGAAATATCTAGAGGAACGAACAACTTGAACTACCATTCGTCTCCATTGCCGAGGAATACCAAGCAATTGGAAGTATGAACAGATATTGTGTTACGTTTCTCGAATACTTCTCGAATGATAGAAGACCCATCGGAAGAAAAAAGGGAAGGAAATGGAAAGCTGCAGAATCAACGTCATCATCAGCGATGAAATTCTCTATTATGCAAGGCAATGGGCACATTTTGATACACACCTTTATCATGGGTACAGTATAAGTTTCAAAAGAAGGTGTTGGCTCGCAGAACTCCAAACTGTTTTGTCTGAGCTACAATAGCGAGAAACAATATACAGCAGCGACAAAATTGAAAAAAGAAGAGCAAGAAAAGCATCGACTGCCCTTGGTGGAATAAGTGTTCTTCGTTACCGAATAGCGAGACGGTTAGAATAAGCTGGGGACTGAAGAGAATTACAAGCGAGCATCACATATCATCGAGTAAGAATTCAGTCTAATGCAAGTTTGATTTATCATAGGCAAATCATCGGGATCACCACATACCAGTTTAATGGGTGAGTAAAGAAACTGAACACAGGGTAGTCTGATGTCATCATACCAGTTTCATTTCGTGCTTTCCCTCAACAACCATGAGGTTTGTTGTTTCCATCAAAAATTTGATCCTGCGCCGGAAATGATATACTTGCATCGATCACTGGGGTTCTCAGGCAAGGAATATTACAAATACGAACTTAAACGGCTCAATTTTGATCTTTGGTGGGTTTGAAATAGGAGGGGTTAGGAATTTTTGGAACATTCATTAGCGATAGAACCCTCTAGTGCCCAATAGTACAACACGGTTAGTTTCTAGAGTGGAAAGAGAACTTGGTAACTAAAAAGATAGATTGGAAAGGAGTCTGAATGTACGAAAGGCCAAAACCATTCCTCGTAAAAAATCGACAAAAAAGAAGCTACCATCCACAGCTCATCTTGATGCAGATACAAAGAAAAGGATAATTGAAGCATACCTTGTCAAACGATAAGCTTGCACTGGAAATATACACAAATTGTCATTATAAAGTGCTGAAGGTTGTCTAGAAGGTACATTGTAAGACGTTTAGTCAATTCAACAAGGGCGATCTTTCTCGCACTCGATGGCTCGATGTTGTCGCCAAAGATCTGCGATCCTGTGGAGTGCCTCTATCTCAAGTGGAGCAGCTCGCTGCCGATCGTCAGCACTGGCGAGCACTTGTGATTCAACTAGGCTCTACGCACCGCACTGTGCTCGAGGATTAGTGAGTGAGTGTGAGTGATCTTTCTCAAGCAGGGGCAGCGGGATGCTCAAAAAAGTGAAGGGGCTAAAAGAAAACTAACCGTAAGAAACAGTTTTGTAGGGAACAAATTATTTGTTGATATCCTTTCTATCAACAAAGTGGGGGTAGATTCCCCTGACTCCGTCACTGTGGTCCTTGTTAAGTGGAGACGTTAAAGCTAATAAACATTCACAACGAGGCAAAGGTGGAAGTCGAATATGTAGGAACGTGAGTTGGGAATGGAGGTAGACACCCAGAACTTCATAGTATTCTCGAAAAGTGGGGTGAGCAGGGATGCAGCGTCCGGTACTAGCATTCTTAGAAAGTGAGGATACGTTGGTCAATATTTTTGACGAACACTTCTGTTGCACAACCATCGTGAGTCATAAATGTATGACTGCCAGTTGGATCATGACGTCATAGAGCAGAGGTGCGCGAACGGGATCAGTTTTTGCTGCTTATATCTAAAATTAAATAATCTAATCCGTGGGAAACCCTTTGCAATAAGTTACTACACATTATTATAGTAGTAACGAAGTAAGGACGTGATACTGACTGTAACTGAGCTGACTTAGGTAAATCTTCGAACAAATTGCAATTGTGGTGAACTTTGCCTTTCTCTCAGCATAAGCTGCAACTCAAGGTAAACTTTCTTTCAATGCGATTGAAAGAGTCGTTTTTATTAAAGCAAAGAGCAGACAAGAAGCGCAAAATCTCCGAGAAAACAAATATGTGACTCAGCTGAGTAAGCAGAATGAAACCGTGAAGCTACCTCGATAAACATCTTCTCTGCTTTCGCACTTTAGCCGTTGGGCTCCTGATCATGCTATTGTAAACATGTTGGCTGCATGTCCAAATGTGTAGTAGAAACCTACGGCTTCTGGAAGAAGAACACAGACTACGGTTAAGTCTATTAGTGAACTCAAACCTAAACAGGCGTATGTGTGGGACCCATTCTGGACAAAGATACTAAAAATATAAGGGCAACGTACGTTTTTCACATAATATTTTATTGGATCTTTAACAAAAATATTGCTGGAAGTAGGCTTACGTTGTGACAGAACTTTGGTCATAAAATATCGTATACAACAGTACCTACTCTTTACACAGAGACCGAAATACCGCTTGCTTTTAAAATCCATATTAACTAGGCATGGGAATATCAGAATAAAACATTTATCAAAACTATATTTAGCTGCCAACAGCTCACTTGGAAGGCCGATGAAATCCAGAGACTTTGATGAAATGTGGGATAACAACTGCAGTCGTTGGTTTATAAGACATTCCGCATGCTTAGTAAGAATAGCCTCATTTAAGAGTTCTATTGATATGTAAGAACACGATAAGATATTTTGCACCCACGTTTGTTTTACTAACAAAAAAGTGCGTAGTGATGAAATAGTTCCTTTCATTTCAAACTTTATCGACAAGTCATTTTTGTTCATGGTAAACGATTCGTTCTCAACCCTCGTTAATCCAACATTGGCATAGATAGCTCTTGCTGCTGAATTAGGTGTGTCCTGTATTGTGTCTCTAAGCTGTTACTCAAGACTTATTTTGGTTCTCTAGGAATATCTCGTTAAACGGAACTGCTATCTCCGTCAAAAGACAAATAGAAACTACAACAGTCTGACTTCGATCTACTCAAATCTGGCTTTGCTTGACGGACATTAGAAAGGCAATCAAACTTTGCAACAAAATTTCTCGTCCACCAATGTGATTGTTTCGTTGATGACCTTTGATTGACAAGCTGGAGTATTATAGAGAATACTTTAAATTGGACTCAGGCCCTTTGATGCTCCTTTTTTCTATAAGAGATAAAATCGTTCAAAATGCATAAGTAAGAAATATAACATTATAATATGTTACAAAATGCAATCATAAGGTATACACCGTAGGAGAGGACTCAAATCCTTTAACACTATCAAGCTGCCTTCACTTCCGATATTGCAGAAATTAGAAAAAGGAGAAGCAAAACAGAAAAAAAAACAATAGAGAGAACAATGAACATGTGGAGGACTTAAATTCAAACTAAACATAAACTCTAAATGATAACAAGCTACGTTAACAAATTAGCTAGAGATAGTCCTGAGACGTGTCTGCAGTAATCTATTTATAAAAGTGCTGTTAGGCTAATAAAACTAGCAGTAGATTTAGCAGTAGATTATATTGTTTGTTGTTGTATTAAAGACTCCGCGTCCATAAAGACGCACATCGCACAAATGGTCATCAGGCAGTTACGTTGAGTCACTGCCGACTATGCAAGACACTTGCTTGTTTAATATTAGGGACATAGCATGGCCCAGTAAGGTGTGGTTTCTTGTGGAATTCTGTTGTATTATAGTTGTTGCTGTTGGCAACACGAGGAGTTCCCCTCAATTAGCATAAATCACTTAATTAATTGACTACGTAAATACTAACTGTGATTGTGAAAGTTAAGGATATATTATTGTAGATTATGAGAGCAAGAGAGTAAATTAGATCCAAAAGAGTATCATCTTATTTATCAGATCTTATCTTATGTCACAGGATACAAAAAATCCTTAGTTTATTGTATAAATTAAGACAACCAATTCAATAAGCAACCTTTATAAAGCAGAGAGTTTCGTGGTAACGAGCTGTTGTCAAAATATCTATGGACCTGTCACTAAAATGATCATCAGCGCCCATTGTACACTGACCTTCAGACTTCAAGCAGCAGGTATGACTAGTAAAACTTGCTCTGTGACACCTTTGGAGGCGTTCGTGTCTGATTACTGACGTGTGAACAATAAACTAGTACCTTTAGATGCATGTGGTAGTAACGACTCGATTTACAAGTTCTTTTGCGTTTGAACAAGTGAGATAATTCGGTAAGCACTAGGATCAAGCACGCCTCGAAAAGAATTGTCCCTGAAATCACTGGGGTCAAGTAATAAATGGTCAAGAGATCTATGATTAGGAGGAGAAATATGAAATGGAACAAACAATCTATGATGAGCGAACAATTGCTAGCTGCGTGTTCCTCGAGGTAGATGGGACCTATCTTTGCAAGATGAAGCAAAGCCATTTTGCAAGCGTAAGATTCTTTGTTACTTCAGGGATTCATTGTTCAAGGCGTGTGTTCTACCAAGAATAGCACGGTGAGTCATAACGATTACATTCACTGTTTCTCTATTTGCTACACTAGCTCCCAGTCCTCCATCGGTAGACATTACACTTTCCAAGGCCCATCAAACCTCAAAGTTCTTCTTATTGCAACAAATTAACGACAAAATGCCAAGCTCGAAGGGCCTTGTGATCTTGGCACCGTGATTTTCAAATTTGGAGTCGCGGCCTCAGATTGCGACTGCAAAGCCAGACTGCAAAGCCATTGTAAGGTCTATAGGATCGCGAAAATGATTTCATCCAATTGAGTGGAGGAAGCAGACATAAACCTTATCACGAACATTTGTATTGTAAACAATCCAATGCAAAGCTAAAATTGTTGCGAAACTATCGCTGATATTTTTGCTTAAAAATGTGAAAATTTAAGCATTTGGTATTTAAAAATATCAATGATCCTATGACTTGCCAAGTAAGAGCGCCAACTGCTGATGTCAACCAACAGACCGTGAAGGGTTCAAGGTTGTCTGATATGAAGACTCATATCACTCTTGATCAGTCTGAGGAGAATAGGGAAAATGCTTAATTCCTCCTTTCCCATAGCCATAAGAGAGTTAAACGTATTCAGGGATAATTCCTAGGAATGTTGTCACTATAAGCCAGAACAAAAAGTCAAAATTTTCACAATGCAGTCGAGAGCTTCTTCAGTAACATGATTTACCTTAGATCCGCTTTCTGGAAACGAAGATAGCTGGTGCTCCAAAAATGACAAGGACAATAATCCAATGAAACTGAAAACATCTGTAAATAGAATACATAGTTGTGCGATCCAACGATTAACTCCCGACTCAAAGGGGATTCCAGATGATTTGAGGGAGGCAAAGAACATTTGTGACTCTTTCATCAACTTCCTGAAGACTCACAAGTTGAAATGTTGATAATTTCTTATAACGATATACGATATTAACCACTTTTGGCATGTGTTATCTAACACAGTAGATTACCTAACATAAAATAAATGGTTAGAAAAAATGTTTGTTGTCAGCTGAGATTTTAAAACGGTTTTATAATCTCTGGTTCTCAGTGAACAAATCAAAACTTTTCTCTTAGACACTGCATGACCTTTTATACTCGTTCTCTTAGTAGATGTATCGCACCAAATAAACAAACATGTTATGAACTTGCAATGGCGTTAACGTATGATTTTCGACCCCAGCGCTGCTGTAAGACAAAATTTTGATATAACTCAAAAATTTCGAAACAGCAACTGCAAAGGGATGACTTTTCAAAATTTCCTATGCTTATTGCTTACGTCTTTAGTGAAAAATATAAATTTCGCTACTTCCATCATAAGAAAAAATAACTCGTAAACTAAGTAAAAAACCTCCAAAACTATATCATCCAGTATTGGATAAGTTTAAATGTTACTAGAGGTTTAGAAGTGAGAGAAGTCGGAGCTTATCATTGTTTCTAATTTGGATGAGAATCTAGTTTATACTCTCACTAGCTACGACTCACGTGATAAAAACTGTGTCCAACTGTTGATGTCATCTGACAATTATTTGTAAAACTGTAAGTTAAATAGTACGCTAGGTATAGTGAAAACAGCCCCGCAGAAGACAAACTCTCGCATTATATCAGTGTAGCACTATCCGACAAGGCCGAGCCTTGCAATTTACGTTACATTCCACATAAATGGGACTTTTAGAACTTCCATATCCTCACTTTCCCTTGCATCGATTTGATTTACTTGACGGGTAGTCGTCAGAAGATCTTATCTTTGAAGCATAAGGCATTCTAATTTTTAAGCACCGTTAGCGGTAAAGGGTAAAGATATAGTTGGGCATCACTCCTATACAAACCTTAGATATTAGCTATTAAGCCCGGCTTGCATCTTACTCGTTTTATCAGCCTAAAAGAGACTTAGAATGAACTTAGCTCCAACACCTTCCTTCGGAATTTATCCAAGATCAATCTGAATAGCTTTCCTAGGATTTATTTGAAAATCGCTATAAATTTATTCTGAACATATGTTGAGATACTTTTTCATCTAAAGATAAAGTTACGAAAATCCTTTACGCAATCTTGTCATCCCAATGTAATCTTGTACAAAAAGTTATTGTACGACTCAAAATCCTTAGTGAAAGAAGCATGATTTCTATTCTTCATTACTTCCTCCTTCTTTTCTTCCATTAGTGACAAATCAGTCCTAATCAGCGACCCCAGTTCTTGTGTAATGCACATGAAACCTTTGTGGCGACGTAAGCACAGCGCATGCAGTTATCTAGCCTAGAAACTTCCACCTTTCCTCCTACTTATGTTTCTTTAAAATCTACACGGATATTTTTAATAAATACCTGAAATATACAAAGACGTAGATCGAAATGGTTAGTTCATCAAATGAAGCAAACTCTAATATGATACTAGTACCTCTGCATTACTAGTTAACGTACATAACAACCAAACGAATGCCAGGGAATCGGTAAGGAGTGGCAAGAGACTAACACCTATTAAATAAATAACAAAGGGCATATACAACATTTTTGTTCGCTGTTTGCCCGAGATCGCTAATTTGCAATGTTTTCACGAATAAGTTTTCTCTGCTAAAAACTAGTGGATTACAATATTTGAAAGTCATCGAGGAAACCCTGGTGCCCCGATGACGTGTTCCAATATTCTAGACATATCTGCAGTGGATAACTTAATTCCAGTTAGAGGAGCGACGCTTAGGTGTTCATAGGCTCGGAGGACCAAATGGTGCAGCGTCTGGCATATACAGAGGGAGTTGCAACTCATATGTATATCATCAAAATGAGAGTATTTGAAATAATCAAATTTAAAAGTTAGTTTATAACTTTCAATGGACAAATTGACGGGCAAAATGGCAGCCCTTACTGGGTCAATTCTCGTGCTGCAGAGCAAATCTTGCAACTAGAGAGAAGAGAATTACGTTACCATTGGGCCATCATAGCTCAGCTGGTGGTGCAGCACCCCGCTATTGTGTGTGTCCGGGGTTAGAAACCTGGTAGTGACATTTTAACTTTTTTTTCTCCAGGTATCAGATCAAACTTGGCATTGGTATTTTCTTGTCCGGGCAATGTACCTAATTTTCTCCAGTTTTCATATTTCTAGATTAGATAGATTATTGGTACTGCACTGGGTATTGAACTTGAATATAGAAAGAAATATGCCGATGTCATTTTTTGTCAAAGCTTTTTGATCCATCCTCGTCAAGACATCGGTACTAAACAAGATATAAGTTAACAAGGCTTTAAAGTATAATCTCTCTCTCTAAAGAAACTTTTAATCGCATGAAGTCATTGTTGTGTGATAGGAAACTAGCTATGGACATCAAAGTGCGCCTTCTGAGAACGTACGTGTGGACAACGCTCTTGTACGCTTGTGAATCG
>JAAAKL020011538.1:0-13591 GCA_010016065.2 Carybdea cf. marsupialis auct. non (Linnaeus, 1758) | reverse complement strand
ATCAAAGCAAACTTTCCTTCAACTTAATTGAGTCACAGATAAAATCAACTGTTATACGTTGAAGATCAAAAGGTTCCAGAGCATTTATTATATCGAGAAAAAGGGATCACAATATCCGATGGCAATAACTAGGCGATGGTCGGCTGAATTCTACGATAGAATTCCTACAGTAGATTCGGCGATGATGCTGTCTTCGACTTTTTAGGATTACTTCAGTTGATCACAACTGATTAAACCAGTCGAAGACTACTGTATCTATATTTATGGAATGTACGATTACTCATGAAGATAGGTGAAAGAATACTTATTTTACATTCAATAAAGAATGATCTAAGCGTGGTTACAAATGATGAGGCAAGTATCGGTAAATTTATTTACAACTTACGTCATACGGTATTGTACTAATGACTGCCGAGAACAGTATGAAAAGAAATGTAGTACGATCGTACAATACCTGTGACAGTTCAAGTTGAGAGTAATCATGAGAATAACATTATTTTGTGATGTTATTATATGAAATGACAGGTTCGACATAATCCTAGTTCTTTTCGTGAGAGGTTACGAGTACGTTGGTAACTTCCGTTCAACTGCGTAACTCAAGCATCTCACACAAGTAAAACAATGTTATAAATAATTATGACATTCTTCCTGAAAACGTAAAAAAATTAAGATTAATCTGCTGTCTGCTGGCTTTTTGTTAAGAACCTATTGATAACTTAATCCCTATATAAAACTTACAATACTGCTACTAAATATTGTTGGCTACAGATTCTACGTTGATGGGGATCAATTTTTTCCAAGAATCAGTCTGCCTTATGGCTTGATTTGTGTGTTTCATCGGACATAAAACTGCAAAATCTATTTTAAAGAAAGCATCAAGGTTGAAAAAACCTAGAAGCTAGTTTCACTATATCGTAGTGTTGTGTTCTGTACTATAAAAGTTGCTAATTTGACTCTTTACATCTTTAGTATATATGTCCATAAAATATCTTGAATAATCTTGAGGATCTTAACAAACGTGATGCGTTTTAAACTGAGTATTACACATGAAGAAACTTAAAGTGTAAATAAAGGTACTTACTCTGTAAAACATGATGTTTCAAAAAGAACTGCATTTCCTTTTTTCTTGAACGTAAGACCACTTGGAGTTGCATTTTGCCACTTGGAATCTTTGTCTCTCCCCAGTATGTAAATGAGATCATTAAAAACAGGACATTTGGCCAATGGGAGCTGGATCTTGACATGGCTTGGTTTTGTAGATGATGATGGAGGTCCATCAATTTGTTTAATGATAAAGATGGGAGAGCAGTAATGATGACTTGACATTGCAGTTGCATATTCATTGTCATTTAGAACGAAGACCTAGGGATATTCAAGTATAAAGAATAGACAACAGTACAACAAGAGAACATTTAACGTGATCAATAAATATGTTGAACTTGCAAAGATTAGAATAAAACAACTGTTGAGACACAATCAGCAATAGCCGAACATCTTCTTTTAAATCGTGCCTGTGCAGACAACTACAACAACAGTTGGTTTTCAATGGGGTATAGGACTCGTTCAGACTACCATCTGAAAGTATTAGAAGCCATCTTCATAAAAATAGAACAGCCCTCCCGATGTAAAAAGGAAGACTTTGTTTTGACTACTACTTTACGGTAAATGACTTTAGGTTTAGATGTAGTTTCGTGTTACGTTTGTGTTCCAGTTTGCTCATGTCATAGTTTACACCATAGCTTTCTTGTTAGCTTCACTTCATTGTCTAGCTTTTTAACTCTAACTTGATGTAAATGTTTCCCATTGCGTCCGCAATTTTATCACTATAGTTCACCTGTAACTTGTTACCCTTGTTACTTGGATGTAAGATTCTGAGGAGTATCCACGAAAAGCTTCAGTTTAATAAACTATTCTTTTGAAAAGTATCTTTAAAGTTCTGTACCATTATCTATAATAAATTTTATTAGTTCAAGTTATACTGATATGACATAGAACATTAACACGTTTATAATAAAATCGATACTTAAGTATATGGTAAGAGTTAAACTGATGGCTTCTAACGAACTCACTTGACGGCCATATTGACGTCTTCTGAATCATGATAAGTCATTATAAGTTCCTATTTGAAAGCCAGTGCGTAGTACAAGTCCCACTGACACCTCTCCCTAAAAGGATCCCTTCTCTCCTAGCATCGACTTTACCCTAACCTTGGATTTTAGGCTTTTATCATAGAACCGAGATAAGATATAAGGAAGAATTAATGCTTCATACAAACCTTGGCTTTGTAATGTACCCAATCTTCATGGTCTGGATTAGGAGAAAACGTAACTTTAAAATCTTCTAGAAATGGAAATGGCACAAAATGTGCAAGCACACTCGTGCGAGCTGTTAACTGCACTGTCTTAGGTTTCAGAATCACGGCATAGTATCCACATTGGTCAATTTGAGTCTCTGCAACAGCACAATCATCTAGAAAACAAAGAAAGAATAATGTTAATGCAACAAAAACACAACACAAAATGATTATTAAACACAATTTGTTGTGCCTTCATTTTATTATAAATCACAACGAAATCACCGTAGCCATTTATAGTATCAAACCAAATGCAAATTCAATTAGCTGTAGATTTCTTTAGTTTCCATACACATCATTTCAAGACAACGTTTGTATCAATTCACTATGAATACTGCTTTTCTCTACACTACAATTTTGCATCTCATCATCATTAGTAACTATACCATTCTTGCAATTACTTTTAAAATTATTTAAACGCGTAACATAAAACACAATCCAGCCACAAAACACACTCAACAATAAAGATCCCACAAAATCAAAGTTGGTTGACCTCTATAAGACATAAAGGAAATGAACACAGTCCAGACTCCCATTTGTCAACAAACAGTTGTATTCAAATAAGCACGAGTGGCCAAGTTTATTACGAAAATGTGTTGTTTTTTTGTAATTTAACAGATTCTTACTGAAAAAGGAAGTCAGCATAATCTAATTGAACAAAATCGGCTTCCTTCCCTGTGAAGAATTTTAAGAGATGAATATTTTAAACGTTTCATGGTCTACCGGTAACACTGATCTTATCTAGTTTGGGATGAGGAGTCATTGTCCCATTAAATGCATACAACAGAAATGTAAAGTAAAATAGTATATTTTGATTAATGGTTTAGAAACATTAAACCGTGTAAGAATTGGTTGATATACTGTTTCCAAATTATCAAAACCGGGCATTTATCAAATCCTCCATTTGGGTAATTTGACTATTTACCTGGCTATCAAAATCCATAAGAAATGGAAGGTGGTAATTGCTTTTTTACAAAAGGAGTTAAATGACATCAAGTACTTTTGCTCCATATAACCAATATGTATAAATGGCAAAAGTAATTTCAAAACGTCATTTCCAGAATTCAGTAAAAAGACGATTTTAATAAGAACGCCCTTCAATTTGGCTGTAACAATGTTTGAGGATTTTGTAATAACTACATTAAGTTAACACCCAACATACCAAACACGACTGACGAAGAAATTATGTACTCGTTAACAGCAGGATGAGTTGCGTCATCAAGAACATGGCGAATGATCAGCTCCTGCGAATGAGGATCAATGCTGGTGCACCTGTATGGTATACGTAGAGTACCCTTCTTTCTCCATACAACACTAACTCCCGTGAAAGAGACAGTGTCACTACATATGAACTCATAGTCTGCTTGTATGAAAGATGGTAATGTCTCTGTAAGCTGAAGTTTCCATTGATACTTGGACTCCAATGCTCCCCTAGGAATAGCAAGAGAAGTACCCAAAGGATTCGTATTCAATAAACCTCCATCGTGTCCAACAAGTTTGATTCTATGAAAAAAGTACAATTTCAATTGTTACTTGCAGATGCAGGAATAGTAGGCTACTCTTAGACAATTTCAAATTGAGACGATCACAACAAAAATTGGTTTAATGAGTGTGTTAAAATTTAATTTTCGATCGCAATATCTAATTTTGCTGATATTACAACTGTTGTTTGTCTATTAATAGCTCCCAAGAAAAGTACAATCATTCCTGGCTATGTACGTGAAATTGAAATGAAGCAGTCTTTACAGGGAGGCTCTTACATTCAAGGCGCCAGGGTTCACGTCAAATTAGATACAACGCAGCCTGTGTAGAGAGCGCTTGTCAGAACCACAGTAGGAATAAAACAGTTTGCAGGAACAGCTAATTATCTTGCCTTAAAGTCAGTCAATCAATCTGTCTGAAAAGAAGTTCCAGAATAAATCACTACCTTAGTGATTAACACAGGAGATTGTCTTGTCTAGAGCAAACTACTCGTGCGAATTTGATTTGATGTCGATTATTAAGTCTTTTGGACAAAACCGATCGTTCTATTCCTGCCTGAAAGTTTGTCTTTGTTTTTCGACCAATAAATAATTTCAATAAGTTCAAATAATATTGTGTTTCATTTGAACTAATTGATATCTGCTGCTGCCAATCTCCTACCATTAATGACAATTGAAACATTAGCTCCATCTACTCTCGTTTAAGTCGCTTTATAGGAAAACAGAGTTAGTTTTGCTAACAGGGCTAGATAAAAGTTTTGATAATTCACTTTTACTACGAAGTAAGTCTACAAAGAGGTGCAGTACGGCTTTACGACACCTTGGCCCATTTGAGGACAGGAAGTAACCTGCCATTGATTCCATAACCATTGATTACAGTTAAGTCATGAACAGCTTCCTCTACAAGCTGAACTTGATGCTTTTATCCATGAAACAAAATCGACAATGACCTAGTGGCTTTATTTTATCAGAGCACATCAACGCCTTGCTTGGGAAAAGTAACCAAACGTTCATTACACAACTAGTTAAAGTGTGATAGAATTGCAATAGAACCCACAAGGTTATCCTTTGAAATGGCTACTTTGTGTCTCTGTAAATTTCTGCAAACCGTCGGCAGGTAGAAAGTAGTTGCCAGAGTAGGGGTGTTACTATAAATATTTGCCGAACAGTTTTTCTTCACGTTGATTGTTCCTTTTAGCGAAATGCTTCATTCATTGGTTGTGGCTTTGCTTTATTCGCTTTTTCTACTTGCTGCTTTTTCACACTAACATGAATGCTCGTACCATTCGGTTGTTCAGCTTCAATCACAGACGAAGCCCTTCTTTTGACATGACAACTTCTAGGATGCCATGTTTAACAGTGGCGGCTGATAGTCTTAATGGATGGTGGGGGAGAGTATTAAGAGATGGTGTTTTGGGGCGTTTTCATAAAAATTTCCTTTAAACCGCGTCTTTTAATTGCTTTTATTGCTTTCCGCCCTAAAAACAAATTATTTTTCTATATCAGGGCGAACTGCCAGCCATACACTGCACTAGGCCGCAGTGGTGTAGTACGGGAATTGGGGAATGGTCCTTAAGATGTGGACACCGGCAGATCTCGATATAACTTGTTGGTGCTCTGGTAATTCCAGAAGCAAACGACAGACTGCGGTGAAGCAGGTAACAGAAAACACTCCACTACTCTTCCAAGAACAGTTATGGATAGTCATTTAACAATGTTTGAAGTTAACGGCGTGAATGGGGCATCTTTCCACTGTGAAGCATAAAAGAGTTGTGGGCCTGTTAATGGATCCGATCACATCAAAGCGTGTACTTGTATATTGGACAGTAAGCGACAGGGTTCTGTTGGTTAAAATATAAGGACGTCCTTGGCAATCACAGTAGCATGTGCACCAAAAGCTGATAGCTCAGAATAAGAGAAAGATTCCATTTATCAATTCGTCATGGAAGCCAAATCTCGGTGTAGGTCTAATGAAATAAACATTATCATGGGTTATATTAATGCAAAACGTAGAATATTGTGCTGACAGCAAAGCAGCGGAACCGCATGTAATTGGTGAGAGAAATGCGCACGGAAAAAGATGGGTTCAGTGGTGCAAGTAAAAATGTGTGATAATAATGAGCCCATGGTTTAAAGAACACCCAAGAAGACTATATATTTGGAAGAGTTCTGGAAAGAATTTAAGGAATCAGATTGACTTGATTGCCATCAATAATAGATTTTAAAGAGCTATAACAGATGCAAAAACCTGCCCGGGGCAGATTGTGGGAGCGGCCACATGTCTGTAGTAGTTAAATTTCATTGCAAATCAAGGAAGGTGAAGAAAGGAATATCTGTACAAAAATGAGCTGCTCTATAAATCTGAAATCCGTCAGACATACTTTTCACTGGTAAAGAATAGGTTTGCGAGTATTAACAACGATGGGGAGGAGACATCCTGGAAGTCAGTGAAAGATGTACTAGTGAAAACAGCTGAAGATACTTTAACAAAAACAGGAAAAATGGGGAAAACAAAAATTGGTCACGGAAAGAATTCTATCATTGATGAATAACAGACGAAATATAAGAGAAAGGAAAAGTAAAGGATACAGAGAGTTAGACAAACGAATCAGTGTAAAATGTAAGGAGGCAAAAGAGAGCTGGTTAAATGACCAATGCATTGAAATAGAAAGATAATGCACAAAAGATCATGATATTTACAGGAGGGTGGATAAAACCTCAGGCAAGACGTCAGGATGGTTAGGGTCTGGCTGTGTCAAGGCGTAAGATGAGCGAATACTGTTTGAAGAGAAGAACATATTGAAAGGTTTTTTCATGATGTGAGAGATGTAAAGCACACCTTCCCAGAGTCAGTGGAAAGTCCCAGTTTACTCCAATTGAAGTCAGAACTGCAATTAGGACGATGAGAATAAATAAAGCGGCTGGGCTAGATGAAGTGACCATAGAGATGATTAACATTTTAATTAATTATGGGGTGGAAAAACTGACATGTGTCACCAATTAAATTTATGAAGACGTACAATTTCCAGGGGATCTGATTAAGTCAATATTAATTGCTTTTCCTAAGAAACCTGGTGCGGTAGACTGTGAAGCCGCGCAACGATAAGTCTGATGAGCCACGTCACAACATTGTTCTCAAGATTTTACTTCGAAGAGCAAGAAGCAAGATAAGATCTGAGATAGGAAGAGAACAGTTCGCTTTCGTCGAAGAAGTATCATAAACGAAACCGCAAGAGAAATGCAGAAAGATGTGTTTCGTTGAAACAATACAAGTTAAACACAAAGAATTACTTAAAGATTTAAGCAAACTTGACCTGCATGTTTAAGATATTCGTTGACTAGTAAGCCTCTACTGGAATCAAACGGAATATGAGCAATGGGATGGTGTGTGTAGCGAGTATAGAAAGATAGAGAAGGGAGTAAGACAGGGGTGTGTGATGTCCCCAGATCATTTCAAGTACTACAGTGAATTGATTATCAGAAAACTGGACGAAGAAAAAAGGCTTGAAAGTTGGCAGACAGCACATCACTAAGTTAAGGTGTGCAGACGATACAGTTTTACTGGCCGAATCAGCAAAAGACCTTTCGGAAATGATAGACGCAATAGTCAGAGAGAGAGCAGAAAGAAAGGGCTACCAATAAACTGCAAAACTCGAAACGTATGGTTGTCTCAAAAGAGGAACATATACCGAAATGCAATATAAAAGTAAAAGCTCAAGTATCAATCAAGTGCCTCCATGCAGCTACTAAGGAAGCACTGTCGAACAGGATACAAGATACACGACAGAGATTAATAAGGGATTGCACTCGCTAAATCGGCATTTTCAAAGCTGGAAAATATCCTAAGTAATAAATCACTGGCGGGCTGAGGTTCTTGAACTGCAATGTTTACCCTATGCTGATGTATTCCAGTGAAGCTTGGACGATAACTGCAGATATGAGAAATAATTTTGAGAGCTGTGAAATGTGGTCCCTGAGGCGAATGATGAAGATCCCTTGGATAGACAAGATCACAAATGAAGAGGTGTTGAAAAGGGCCGAAATAGATAGAAAGTTACTATTAGATCTACAAGCAAGGCAGATGAGATTTTTGGGGCACATTTTACAAACGAATGGGCTGGATAACCTAGTGCTTATTGAAAGATCGAGGGGAAGAGAAGCATGGAAAGGAGACGAACAAGTTTGTTATCCATTTTGAATGAGTGGATTAAAGAAAGACGTAAGAAGCATTATCAGGTGGAGCTCTTTCAGATGGCTAAAGACAGAGAGCATTGGCATTCAATAATCACCTACGTCGTAAGATATGATACCTAGAAGAAGAGGAAGCACCTTCATCTATTTTCTAAATTTTAACAAGCAGCCACCCCCTAGAGGCCTTCACTTTGCGTGTTATAGCATTTTGATGAGTGACAATTTTTAGCCAGACTTTTGAGATACATCACACTAAAATACATTGAAGTATATTTAGTGCATCATTGCTCAGTATACAAAGAGACACGACAGTCTACATTTTACAAAATAAATCAGGAATTATGTCATGTGATCTAGTCTCGAATCTGCTCTGCTTGAAATGCTTGGGAGGGCACCCAACCTTCGAACCTAATGTCATCTCAGGGTTCAGGCAATGAATTTTTAAAGTGTGAGTGTCAAAAGTCAGGAGAGTATTATTCTTTGAGATTTTGCTTTGGTAAAGAAGGAGTACTCCTCTCTAATCGTATTAACTGGAGTTTATCCAGATTCTCGAAAATTGGCCCCATTATAGCTGAGACTAACGACCCACGATCTCTAGCATCTGGACACTTTAATATATGTCGTGCCCATTATGAAACGCTCAAAAGATAAATCATCTTTAGTGAATAGCACTCTCATAACTGGTTTGAAATACCTGCTCAATAGACATTTTATATCAGTAAAATCCAAGTGCAGCAGAAATGCGTTTTAAACATCAGTGTTTACTCCACACAAATTTACAGAAACAAAAATATATACTACGTCTCTATCTACAACTACTGAAAAGTCAATTGACTTGACTTTTTGATAAAATGATTCCTGAAAACAATTGATGAAAGAGGTTCATACCCATCATGAATTAACTCCTCATCCTTTTTAGCTGTTTCTCCGTTATCACTGGGTTCCTTCTGTTTAACAGAGGACACAATACAACATCATGAAAAGAATGAATGGAAACCATCTGAGGACAAAGAGTTTCAAAAATCACAACTGGTTACAGAGGAACACTTTATCACAACTACACAAAAAGTATTACATAGTAAGACTTAGGTGTTGTGAAATTCCAAACTTCTCTTTCGTCGCATTTTATTAACTTAACCATAAACCAAATATAATGAATTACCACAAACAGTGTTCTGTTTCATACCGATGTTACTTCTTAGTTGTTTCAATAATCAATCATTGTATATTTAGATCAATCTTCGTTTCACATTACTCGCAGAATATGCTGCTCAACAGGTGTTAAAAGTCTTACAGAACATTAAAGCGATCTTACACCTCAAAATCAAACCTAATCTTCACTTACTCCTATATCACACACCAAAACTTTACTAGCCCCAAAGTCATACACCCAAACTTCATTGACACCTATATGATCTTACACATGATCATCTTTCTCTGTCTGGCCTCAAAACATAAACAATTAGCAAAAGTGTATGGGCGAGTATAAAGGTAGAGAAGCTGTGCTTTCTTTGTAGGATTTTGTAGACTTCGTGGACTTAAAAAACTATAAACAAAGACGATATTAAGAGAGATAATAATGATATATCATATCTTGGAGGCAGCCAAAGTTTTTGTTAGGGATACTTTGAGACAAAGTGAAGGAAAGAGGTAGAATTGATAACAAGAACACATACTCTGCCCCTTGTGAACGAGCTGACACAAATTAATCTAATAAACCTAGCAAAATATTAAATGGTTGAAGTATTCATGAGAAACCCATGTCTCAAAACACAGTATCAAATGATTTTACGTTATTAAGCATTTTTTTTCCTTAGACAGGAGATCTTGTGTAGAACCTTCCAACCACATTTCTTCTCTACTCTTCTCGGTGTTGGGCTAATGCATGCAGTTAGGTGAGTGACATTCCAGTAGGTGTTTCTATATGTTTCTCGAAAGACATTGTTGGACGGCTTCATCTATTAGACGCAACAAGTCACTTGTACAGGGCGAAGTAATTGACAATATCACTTTTTTAAGCCAATGACCAACCCTCCTTGTTGACGTGCATAAGTTATTGTTGATAGCTCCAGGCGTCCAACTATAGAAAGGACTTCGATGTTGCGCATTTTCTTCAAGTGAAATTCTCTAAAAGTTGGTTACAAATGAATCGATTTTTTATTCAGCAGTAAGGCAGCAGCTTGCAGTAAGGGCTTCTAACTTTTAAAAAGAATGAGGAGATGCCGTTATGGTATTCACTTTTTGTTATTTGCCATTTTACATGGCTTTACAAAGCTCAGCCATTTCTCTTTGATCTAGTGATTTCCTTGAGCTTCTGTGACTTTATGAATTATTAAGGTGCTTGGTATACAATCCCATTAGCGAACACCTGGGGATGGCATCAGGACAAGCCCTTGCAAATTTTGACTTTTCCAAAATTCCTTACAGCCACCACAGTTCGCAGCTGCCCTTTTATGGAGAGTTTAAGTGACTTTACAATTTACATAAGAAAAATTTGATGCCCTGATTTGAAGGAATATACGTAATCACCATAATTAGAATATATTATAAATAACAGATCATCAGGAGAATTCTCGAAGAATATCATCAAACAAAGTTCCCCTGGTCATGACGTTTGTAGATTTTAAGAAGGCGTTTGACTCCATCGACATATCAGTTATGTGGGGAATACGTCGACACTACGGCATACCTGACAAGATTGTAAGATTTATTAAATGAGGCAGCTCTTCCAAAATTCGAGTAAATGGGATGCTAAGCAAGGAATTCTGTATCACTATAGGAGTCCTACAAGGAGATGCATTGGCACCGTTCCTATTCATTTTCGTCTTGGATTACGTTTTAAAGAGGACTTTACCCAACAGAGGCCTTCAGACACAACGAGCGCCGAACTATTACCAGACCTCAATTTTGCAGACGCCGTTGTTCTTTAGGATGAGAATGTAGACGATGCTATCAACCACGTCAAATCCCTAGAGCTTGAAGCCAAGAACGTGGGACTTCTTGTAAATTGTGACAAGACCAAAATCATGGTTTGAAACACAGACCACACAAAAATCAAGGAAATCACCTTAACGCCTTATGTGATAACCCATATTGGGAGATTGGGGGATGGCATTGGAAGCATAGAAGATTTCGAGTACCTTGGATCTTACATAGCCAAATCACATACTGACTTTAAGAGACGCAAAGGGTAAGCCTGGGTACAATTTTGGAAGCTTGCTAACTTTTGGAAATCAGAACAAATCCTACTTTCTTTGAAGTTACACCTTTTTGGCTCTCTGATACCATCAATTTTATTCTATGTTGCAGAAAGCTGGAGCAAGGGCTTCCAACTTTTAAAAGCAGTAAGGAGATGCCGTGGTGGTATTCCCTTGAAGCCTTTTTTATATAACAATTTTAAAGGAGTCTCTGACGGTGAAATGTGATCTGTGACCTAACCTTCAAAGATACCACAACAAATTCCATTTGAAATACTTGTAATAACACGCACTTTATCTAAATTTTCGTTACCTTCTTAATGAATTTCTCCAGCTCATCAGCAAGTCTGTTCCTTTGCAAAGCTCTGAATACCATTGCCAGTTCGATGATTTCTATGTTTGGATCTCTTTCTGATAGCATCCTTAGTGCCAATTCGGCGGGGCTTACTTCCTCCATTGACTCTATCACGTTACGTACAACATTATCATCTAACTGAAAGTCAGCTGCTAGCTGGCACATGGTATTACGTGGTATAGAGTATTCGTAAGAACTGCAAACTTGGCATGCCAATTTCCCAATCATGGTTCCTGGAAGTTCTGACAAATTTTTCCCTGCTAGACTATCATCATTTAAGAGATCTGCTACATCATTTCTTTGTATTTTCCTCAAAGACATTTGTAGCTTTTCAATAGAATCTTGGCCTTTCTCATGCCTCAGTTGTTTCAGCAGCGAACAAGCATAATCACTTCCATTTGCTTTGGCATGTATTGCAACAACATCATGTTTTATTTTGTCAAAATGAGATGCAAACACTTCCCAATCGCCTCCACCAGCTACATTGCCTTCAAATTCCAGTACAATTCTTTGGAGCAAACTTGTTGGGAGGTCAGCCAGTGTACTACCTAAAAGAGCATTGACTCTACTAACTAAGGCATGTAAGCAAATAGTAAAACCTTATGTAACTGCACTTAACTGTAACTTAGGTGTGAAAGCTACTCAAAACGTTCGAAAAGAAAATGGTTACATAGAATATCTTTACGGAACTTCATCAGTTAGTATTCCAAGAACAACATATACTACCCTTTACAAAAGAAACCAACATTATTGTTGCTAATGTGTACATATAAAAACGTCCGTTTCAGGTTCATAGTTGTTTTAATCTTTATTAGTTTGAAATTCTTAGTCATAGATCACAAGTTTTCTACTGCGCTTGTATTAGTATAGTGCTTAAACTGGATATGTTGCCTATACTTTGTTTGCCTCTTTCTCCATTATCTTACTATCTCCCGCGACCTCACCTACATATGAACACAAACTTGCCTTTCCTTTCGTCTGTTTATCAGCTCCTATTTGTTTCAACACTTTTATAGTGATTTTCTGTCAGATGCTTTCTTTTAGTACAATTTTTACATAAATTCACCATTCTACTAATATCTCTTCATAAACATAAAAATTTGTTGCCCTGAACAGAAACAGCGTTATCGAGTATTGTTGGCATTAATAAAAAAGCAAATTTAACAAAGAAAGAATATTGGTGAATTATAATGGCAAACTCACAGCAACGTTATTAGCATTTTTGTCTCTCACACAGCATTTTCGACAATTCTAGCTTCATCACTAATCCATTTTTTCCCCTTAATTTCAAAGACTACTGCTTTGGTTTGATAGAAACAACACTTTATCACTTATAGAAAAGCTCATTTAGCCATCACCACATTCAGCCACCACTTAGCCCTTGCCACTTATTGAGAGTAAGTTGCCGTTCAGTTGCAAAAACAACCTGAAGGAACCACGAGGAAACGACTATCAAAATAAGAATTTGACGACCACCCTCTTATCTAATGATAAGTATGGTACTGTACAGCAGTACCGTTGACTAGAACGGGAAATGAACGGTACCTACCGTTAGTATTAGGTAGTGTACAGTAGTACCGTTGACTAGAACGGGAAATGAACGGTACCTACCGTTAGTGTTAGGTACTGTACAGTAGTACCGTTGACATGAACGGGAAATGAACGGTACCTACCGTTTGTGTTAGGTACTGTACAGTAGTACCGTTGACTAGAACGGGAAATGAACGGTACCTACCGTTTGTGTTAGGTACTGTACAGCAGTACCGTTGACTAGAACGGGAAATGAACGGTACCTACCGTTAGTGTTAGGTAGTGTACAGCAGTACCGTTGACTAGAACGGGAAATGAACGGTACCTACCGTTTGTGTTAGGTAGTGTACAGTAGTACCGTTGACATGAACGGGAAATGAACGGTACCTACCGTTTGTGTTAGGTAGTGTACAGTAGTACCGTTGACTAGAACGGGAAATGAACGGTACCTACCGTTTGTGTTAGGTACTGTACAGCAGTACCG
>JAAAKL020011537.1:0-13591 GCA_010016065.2 Carybdea cf. marsupialis auct. non (Linnaeus, 1758) | reverse complement strand
AAAATTCCACTTTGACTGAAATACGGAATATTTTCTGCCAATCTGTGATTTCGGCACAGCTCTCACGCAGTTCTGGGTAAGAACGGGAAAATCCGGAGTATTCCCTAATCTGTCAGTACTATGCTTTACTTCCTATGGACATGATACCCTACTTCAAGTTGCTATATCATCCAAAAATATACAGTTTACTTCAGTCAAGTCACGCCTCATAATTGATATCTTTTCAACAAGTTTTGTTTTGGGCTGCGACCCGAATCTGCATGATGGCCGCGATATGGAGTCCAGCTTACCTTTCGAAGGTTGTTGCTATTGTGTTAGTTTTCGTGCTGAAGTCGTGTAAGTACACTCACTCGTTTTCTGTAGAGATAATCGTGTACTCAAGCTACCTTGACGTGCTGAAAATTCCCCAAAGGTGCGAGTTTAAAGGATCCGCAAGGCGTGGGGGCGGGTCTAGTTCCTGTTTAACTCAAACCAATGTTAGTTTTTGTTGCGTGACAACAGGAGTGCTATCTGATAGAACCTGCTAGTCTCTTTTCATACCAAAAGCACCTTCGTATTTGGTTACAGTGTTCTAGCCGCACAATGAATTCTTTGTGATTATTATGTAGATGAAACTAAAAAGCGAGATATCTATAGATTTCTCTTGTACGCATTTTCGCAGATTTCTACTTTATGAATCTTCTCGAATTGGCCTGTTTGGATCCGTATTTTTCTATATATACGAGTTCAAATAAACGTTATTTTATTGGGACTAAGCCACAGAATAATAGCGATTTATTCCTCTGCCACCTTGTTGCTAGTTAGTTATAACCGCGGCAAAATCGAAGATTGATAATTTGTATATTGGGCAATAGCAGTGGATTACTGAAGCCCATATGATTTCTTGTTGCGTGTTGCTCATTACTTTAGAATTAATCATAACAAAGAGAGGAAAACCAAAGCGGAAGCGACAGTAAAATGATGTATCCAAATGTTATCCTGATATTATTGGTTCTAGTAGATAGAAATTATTAGTGTTAAGAAAGACAAGAGAAGCTAGTGATCGAGTGAATTGTCGGCCGAGAGACAGTTTTGTAGCTATGAACAGCTTTTCTGATGACATGGTGTAGGAAGAAGGTCAGCCGTAACTACAGACTATCGTTTGTATGGTAGATTGCAGGTCCGAGATTGAGAGAAAAGATTGCAACAAGTCTTTATAAAGGAAAGTGTAGTTCGGTACTGCACCTACTGATGTTGCAGCGAGCAAGAATCTCTCGTACAAAGGCTAGGCTGTGTTTAAGCAGCCGTCCCAGAAATAATCGAATCGTCGTGAAAATTAAAGACCTTTGTTTACGTTACTTTCAGAAGGCAAAAAGCGACAAACGTTTGTCTTAAAAAGTTGGAAGAAAACTTACCAACGTGCTAGCAGCAACTGTAGTCATCTTTCTGTTCTCTCTGTCGCCGCGCAGCAAATGTGGATTTCTAGATTTGAAGGGTGCCATCGTTATTTGAATGGAACGTTCCATTCACTTCGGATTTGGATTGTGTGCTGTTATTATTTTGCTCCTTCTGTAAGAGTGGTAAGAGATATGAGTCTTTTCCTCATCATCATGACCGCAACATTCTCCATTATTATTTGAAGGGAAAGAAAGGAAAACAAGGACCGCCGGGAGAACGTGGACAAGACGGTGCAATGGTTAGTAACGATCAGATCGAGTGTACTTAGAACAGCCTCTTATTTGGTTTCTCGCATCAGGATATACGAGAACGAGTGTTTCATAGTATGTTTGCATACAGTTTTGAATTGGACGGAACTATGAGTAGGTTAGTGCCATGGTTGTGTCTAATTTTGGTAAGTAAACTGCAACTTGCATATTAATGGTTTCGCCAATCTACTTCATATTATTGGATTGTTGGTTGCATAAACTGTTCATACGAAACATCTGTTTGGGTTTTTGTGAAGAACGAAAGACAGACGGATTCAGCAGTAACATAATTTATGTCAACTCCGCGTTTTCATTATATTTGCGAACGGTTTTGGAACAAAAGTTCTGACTGACAAGTTATTTAATAATTTCACTGTAATCCAATTTTTTTTATTGTAATCTCAATTATTCACTATTTTAAGTGCTATATATTGATTTCAAACGATTTATGTTCGAAAGTAGTATTTGAATACAGCGAGCGGTTAAAGCCGAAGACAACTTTGTGGAGACAGTGACCCAAAAGAGTCAGAAACATTTAAAGATTATATGATGCTGTCCGTTGTGTACCATTGACTAACCACAGAGCATGATATTTGTGACTACTCATAATATCTCAAGATGTACTGGAGAAAATATTATTTACAATTGGGAGGCATGGGTAACGTCCTTGGCGAGGTAGTGAAAGCAGTAAACGAAGTATGACCCAAGCCTTATCTTTAATCAGGGCAACCACTCCTTCCGTAAGATCTGAAAGCTTGGAATTCTGTAGCAATTTGTATTTCACCTCTGCAAGCCCGTAAATCGCACAAAAGCAGGACATATTCCTGGAAAATGTGGAGTTTTAATAATATTTCCAAAAGTTTGTGGGTAATTAATGTCACGTCATTATTCATTAACTTTTCCGAAGATTTATTTTTATTATGGCCATTGTTTCCATAAAATCCGCACGGGGAATTCTGTGCGATGATCCTGGAAGGTTTCCTTAAATACCTTTAAATTCCTTTAATGCCTTTATACCGAGTACAAAACGTTGAACATTTAAAGAGCTTAAAGTTACTACCTAATGGGAACTAAAAGTAAATACTGTAGGCTAAGAGTTTGATGACCTTAAGTACCAGAGAACCGTCACAATAACTAAACCGTTTTATTTCGCGAAAGCGGCCGCAAAGGTTTCAAACTATTTACGAATAACAATGAAAAATGTGTACTATAGAACTCTTTCTTGGTTCATTTTTTTCTGTTTTTACTTTAAAATTTCACTTCTGTGTCTGCCGAGGTTTTTTCTTTGCCTTGTGTTTTCTTCATTTCACGCTTGAAAGTTTTAAGTTTTGTTGTCATAACTGATAACGAATGTTCGCGTTATTTCGCGTGTATAAGCAATATCTCTTACGGCATATTTAACAAGGACTGCTTTCATTTTGTTCATTAAAAGATTAATTCTTTCTCGCTTTTCTGATGAAAACCGTCTTGTTTTGACAATCAAAGTAAATATTTTCAACACTGAATATGCGTTCGTATTTTGATATCTGACGAGGCCACTATGCTGCAACAGCCGTTTTTGTCTCAGTGATCAGAAGTCAATAATTGTCCGGCTTTTCTAGCGTCGGCAGCATAAAATTTTCTGTCCAGAAATACATGTACATAAATTTTGAGGGAGGTAGGTGGTCAACCTATCGACAGAGAATGGGAAAATTTAAATTTCTGCGTCTTGAAAATGACCATGATCTTCAACAACGGATCGGCTTAACACCGGGCATTACGTTTCGTTCCGTTTCGTTTCTCCGGCTGAGAGCCGGGAAGCCATTATATTTCTGAACTCTATTATGAAGAAAGCACACCTAAATTTAAGTACTAAATGTAGCGCTGAAAATATGTACTGGTTATGGAGTAGGATAATTGTTTTAACGCTCTCGTTCATATTGTTGTCCCAGAGCAGAAGAAAATAATCATTTGTCATGTGGCACACAGTGTCCTGAGCAAGTGCTGGTACAGATCTTGACCGGCACATCCATATTTTTACGCCAACTAACCATTCAGCGCAATCGTCATACAATGCTAAAGCCCGAATGTTCAGAGACGTTCAGATGGTTTTCTTTAGAGGATATAATATTTATGCGCTGGATTGAGCCCCAGGTCTAACTTTAAAGTTTCATCTACTTAACTACACTATCCAAATTCGTCATATAATTCCACCTTATCGGCTGTTCCTTTCCTGAAAAATCCAGTCAAGGTAGATTACCTGTCATATCGGAGTGGACATTTCTATGTCTACCTGACACCTTAGTGTGGCCTTTGACCACCTCTTAATGGAATGTCTTCAGTAGCAAACTATGGTTTTTCTTGTACACCTTAGTATACTTTTCTATTTCAGTAGAGTTTCTTCAAACTTAAAATTTCAAATCCGCATTTCTCAAAAACACTTTGCAACTTTTATTAGGCCTTGGATAGAATTGTTGCGTTTTGCTAGACCTCATAATTTCATCGGTGGAGTATTGGGAGCTGATGTGTCGACTATAGAAATACGGTACTTTACTAGCGGAGCTCACCAAACTCAATTCGTAAAACGCACCCTGCGAATTTTTGCTACACGTGTTCGATTTGCGTTTCTGTCCAACTTTTTTATTTCTTTAGTATCTCTTCAAACTTATACTTTTATTATGCTTCAAAGCTGCTCTTTCGCTGATCACAAATTTTAGCAATTTTTCAGAAAAGAACACTTTACATTGCCAGATTTTACGGTGTTCTTAAAATTATGATTTTTGGGGATAGCAGGACTTGGAAATGAGTTATGGATACATGAAAGCATCATCTGTCCTTATTAAGTGAAAGACAATTGCAGTTTGCTATTTGTTTCTCATTAAAAGTCATAAATGAACTGACCCCTCATTTACTTGTTATGAGTGATGTAAAGCGGGAAGTCTTCTTTTAGCCTACATATTCTCATTATGGAATTTTTCTAGCGCTTTTTTTATCTCTTTTCACGTTTGCGGTAAGTGATGTTTTGCGGAGGGAAGGGAGAGGGGTGTAGCGAGAAGTAATGAAACTGCACTATGTTCAAATTTGAATCTATATGATTATTTGTTCAGTCTTTGTAGCGCGTAATTGCCATAGCATTGACTTGTAGCTTGATAAAATGTTTACATTCTTAGGGCCCACTAGGACCAGAGGGGCTACAGGGACCTCCAGGAGTCAAGGTAGGAGATACTGTATCACCAGTTTAGCGACCGTAGTTACATAATGCCGAGTTGTTAACTTTGGTAGTAACCTTGTATCAGCAAGATCACATGAATCATCTCCCCAACGTAAATTTTTTTCTGTGCAGTGACACTTGTCTTATGAATGCCCGAATGTAACAACAGGGGCTCCTAGATATGCAATGCAAGTGTTAGCGATTTGCACGATACCTAATCTGCCGGGACGTCTGCCTATTTGTAGGCGGACGGATACATGTTGGTGAATCGGAAGCGGTGAGAGGCTTAACTTAAGCCTAGTTGTTTGTCCCACAACATGCTGTTGTATTTTTGGTAATTTAATTTGACATAAAAGTAAATTATTTTATAGTGCCCGTCTAAGCAGACCTACAGTTACCCCTTAGTATTGACCTTCGGTTAATGATTTTGGATGTAGACATAGAGCGACAAAACGCGGTATTTAAGTGGTTTTTTCCATCTTAGCCACGTCCTGATTATACCCCCAGGTACTTTGAAGTACAGTGAAGTTTATTTCTTACAGAATGTCATTATAGCAGGACCGTGACCCCAATTTTTAAATCTTATAACCCTTCGGATTTGATTCAGCTTCTCGAAGTACTGGATCAAGTTATGTTGCTTGTACATAGGAACACAACGGCTTTATGGTTAATGTTTGTACTTCTGCGTCAAATTTCGCCTCGAGAGGTCTAATGTCTATCACCCTTACTATTGACTCTGAAGCTTTGACGACCCACTTATAGCAGGAGGAGGCTGAGAAGTTGAACTTTTCAGGGCACGGCCTCGCATCTGGAACCCCTCAATTGTTGCTCCCCAACTCCAGAAGTCATTTATTCTGTGATAACATCTTCCTTATCTTGAGTAGCCTTACTCATGCTTTCAATTTTGTATTCATGCAGGGTTACATTGGATCTGGTGGTCAATTTGGCCCACCTGGAGCAGATGGAAAGCTGGTAAGTGATTGGGATAGCCTTCTGCCCTAAAAATTTTGTGATCGTTATTCAGTTATGGTATGAAAGATCACGGGAAGCCAATTTTATATTTTCACAAAATTAGTAATGCATTTTTGCTGCCATCGGTTCCTTTGCTTAACGTTTTGTATCTTTTAAGTATAGCTTCATGTTTACCTTTAATATGTTGTGTTTTGCCAAATATATACCTTACTGTATGCAGCACAAACAGACTACTACTGTTGACAACCAAAGAGATCCTAAAGGGCACCTTGTCGGCAGTCTACAAGGTTGATGTAAATGAGTACTTATTAGCATGAGTACTTATTAGATCTTTCTAGTGTGTGTTGATGTGTGGATATGTGCGTGCATTTTGCCAGAGGAGTATATTGTTACTTTAATGATAGCATGCTTAGATTCCAGCATATGAGGCCCTAATAGGTACTCCTTTTGACATGGAGGTATGAACGCTCAACTCTTCGCGCACGTGAGTGAAGTACTCAGTAGATTATATTGAAAATGGATGAGTAGAATACATTTACTTTATGCCGTTCTTGCATTCATAAAGTATACTCAGTGTGGCCAAGTTGGACCATTGAAACAATCCAGAATTTCCATTTCCTCAATTTCCCTCACATCTCCTGGACTGTGATGAAGAGCGGGTTTTGAAAGCGAGCTCTTAGGCCACCCTGCCACTGCTCTATTATCAATGCATCTCATGATAATGTTCCCTATCAAATTTTGTTTAGGAAAAAATTTGCCCTCAGTCCTTTCCGTAGTTTGAACTGAGTTCAGGCGTTATTTGCTACCCTTACTATTGCTGATGTTGCAGTAGAAAAAAAATAGTAATTTTAACATGTGGATTCGAATCAACAATTTCTTACCCCCAGTTTTAATATTATTTGCAGGGATCACAGGGGGAGAGTGGACCTAAAGGACCAAGTGGAAATATGGTATGTATTTTCAGTTGCGCCAGAGTCCCGTGCAGAGGTCTATTGGTCTCCAAATTATCTGCTATAGTTTGAAAGAAGTGCCATCTTTTGGTCAAATTGAATCAGTATATATTGTTGTAGGATGTATCTGGAGAAATGAAATCGTATTTCAAGGAAGAAATATACAAACACCTGCAAATGAGTAGTTTCCTTATAGTCCTGATCTTAGCTTACTCTCGTCCTTAATGATTTAGGTATACGGTAGAAATGCCTATTGAATTACTTTGCCTCAGTTTTTAACATCCTACTGTTATGTTCTTGCAAACCACAATTCTTAGTTGATATACAAAATTGTTTTGCTATACACTAATTCTTGCCAGTCTTCAAGCATTCATGATGTTTATACACGAGTGAAAACTTTATGTTTTCTGTGCTTTATGTTTAACTTCATATGGTTCTTTACTCAACAAATTTCCGTTTTTCTATTTCCTAAGATCATTACAGTGAGTATCATACGTATTGCTATGTAAATAGAATGCAACGAGTGAGTTTATAGAGGTATCTCGATTGATGATTTAACTGTCTGTACCGTATGTTTACGAGTACACGTATCTTTTCTGTGTCTTGTCCGTATCAGATTATTTGCACAACGAGAAGATGTACAAGTCATTTCGGCTCAGATATTACGTCACTTTCCTTCATGCATACGGGTACACACCAAATGATAGAAAGTGCGTGAAGGAAGGTGAAACTTAGTTACTTTGTGCTCTCTTCGTCATCTGTGGTAGTTGATAGCTAATGTTTGAATACAATACGATTCTTTTAGGGTGATCCTGGCTTTCGGGGTGTAGGTGGAAAGATGGGAGAAAGGGGACCGCAGGTAAGATTTGCATTCCTACCATCTTGTTCTCCTTTTCATTTGCAAAAGGTTCTTAATATTAAAGTTACTGCCTAGCATTCAACATAATGCATATAATAAAAACTATAACGGAATAAAACCATCGCTAAAATAATATAAAAACATAAAAGCTTGGTTGCTTATGTAAACAATCATCAGTAATTTATACATACTATCGGAAGTATTTCAAGTCACGATGTGCCTAAGTGTAAACAATATGTTTAGTTGGCCTTGTACTAAGTGTGGTCAAGTTAAGTTTAAGAACCAAACCGTAAGCATCCTTAAACACTATCCAAAGACCTTAATATTATGCGATCTTAGTCATAACAATATACAGTACCAATGCATTCCCTTTTCACTAGCTTCATTGGCTTCATTAGCCTCACATCGTGCCATATGCTCTTGAACATTTTCATCATCATCATCAATCGGGCGCCAGCATTCTCCACGAGTCTCTGTTCTTCGTCGATTTCTGAAGATCGGGTTTTTGGCGACCTGTGTCTTTCTGGAGCAGAGTAGCGTAGTCGAGTGTAGGTCGGCCGACATTTCTGTAACCATGACGCGGTTTCAAGAGCACCGTGAGCACTGCAGGTTCTGCACTTCTGAAGCAGTGTCCTGCGAGGCGTAGTCGGCGTTTTTTAATGGTATCGGTGACTTTGTGTAGGCTTACGTATAATTGTTTGCTTGTAACATGTTGCTTCCAATTGATGTTCTTTAACATATCGAAGCATACGAGTGTAACAGCCATTAACTTCCTTTTCTAATTTTCTTGTCAGGGTCCACGTTTCCGATCCATAGAGCATTATACTTTCAACTTTGCCACGAAAGAGATCGATTTTCTGTTTGCATGGTTGCAATGACCTCCAGATGATGTCTAGTTTTCGTACTGCTGTCCAGGCCTTTGTTTTCCTTATTTTTAGGTCTTTTGCTGTATTGTCTATCCACGACCCTAGGTATTAGAAGTCATCTACTTTTTCAATTACTTGATAATTAACTACTAATCTTGGGTTGTCTTCCATGTTATAACACATGAACTTGGTTTTGGATTCATTGGTTTGAAGATCTACTTTGTATGCAGAGTTAGCTATGAGTGATAATACTGCTTGGGCATCCTCGATGCTATCGGAAGGTAGTACAATAACATCGGCGTAGTCTGAACATGTTAGTAGATTAAAATTCTGTGCTTCTCTGCAGGAAAGTGTTAACCGACTCGTGTTGAAGTTTATCTTATACTATTGCGTTTAAAACAATCAATTGCATCAAATGTAATGTTTCCCCGTTTTCTTACAACCAACATGTTTATGTTGGCAAGATTTATCGGCACTATTGCTCTGTGGTTCCGTCTGCAGCTTTGAGTGGAGAAGGTTCTAGGTTCAAATCTCATTCAGGGCGATTTGAAGATTTGCCTGTCTCATTAATTTGTAAACTGGACCATCAAGCTGGACGACATCCAAGCGGGTCATCCTTCCGGGGTCGGCAAATGGAAACCAGTTCATGATGGGGTCAAATTGTGGAAACACAAGGAAGCGGAGTGGCGCCCTGCCCTGCCTTCGGTCAGAAGCCGTACGAATAGGGAGCCTTAGGGTCTCCCTCGACTGCGGTCGGACAATTTGATTTGATTTTGATTAGAATGTGGAATTCTCACGAGGGATTTGCGGTTTACTTAACATTTTTAGCTGGCTTAGGTCCGAGACTTATGCATATTTGCTAACGAGCTCTTTACCAATAATTGCTCTCATTGCTGCTACCGCTCTACAAGCATACTCGAGCTGGAGACGACTGAATCTGGCTTTAGAATGTGGGGATTTTAAAGGAAGTTCTGCATTTCTATGGCATTTGAATTTACAAACACACACTAAGCACAAAGTACTCCTTTTAGCTGTTGTTTCCCGCTGTTATTAGCACCTCTGCTACTATAGAACAGTCGTAGCTAATTAATAGCCAAACTGTGATTTTGAGCCTCGCTTTGGTTTTGGCAAAGTGAATTTTGTAACTTGTTCCAAAGGAGTAACTACAATTCTGTACTATGAAACTATGAAATACTCAAGTTTCCCGAACCTACATTACAAAGTTTCAAAAAGAGCATTTTGTAAACTGGCATGCCAGACCTCCCTGCTGCAGAACGGAGAGGTCTAGGAAGTAAATAATACCGGGAATGGACACTCCTTTCATGTGGCAAGTGTCTTGCGTGTCTTAGCTTCTAATTGCCCATGATCGTAGGTGGGGAACCCAAGTAATAATATTGGACAGTTCACTATATGGCGATCTTCAAATTGTTCGATAACGCTCTTTAAGTGTCATGCAATTCATTTAGGCCTAACGTACGCAAATTCCGAAGGGCCGTTTTCGTGTGAAAATTAACGAAGCTCGCTAAATATCGAATTCAGTACACCTTCTTTAAAGTAAAGCTGTACTTACTGATCTCTCTTTGTAAGGGACGGCATCACATTACCATGTAATAACACACGATTGAGCAGGTTGTAGGGAACATTGAATAAGATAAAACATGACGAAATTAGTGGAGAAGGGAAGGAATACTTTTTTAAACTTGGAATCCGGTATTTCGTCTCTGGAGCCAATTTCCAAAGTGCAATTAAGAGAGGGAATTGTCCGTGATGCAAAGTAAAATAAAATAAGCATTACAAACTTCGTGTGATATTAGTATGCAAGTGCTTGTAGAATACTTTTGCAGAGTGATGTCATTTGGTTTGGCATTAGCATTTGACCATTTACTGTTCCTCGTATTTCTATTGTAGATCAACGAACGAGTACGTTAGGTACTTTTTAACTTAGCTGCACATAGCGTTAGGGAAGGTCGACAAGTAAAGCTTGGTTTTTGTTTCGTAATCCCATCGGTCATATCTGCTGCTCTTTCATGTGCCCTTTTCAATAATATTTTGACCATTGTTGTTCGTCTGTATCATTTTATGCGGGTATCTTTCTGTTGCTGTTTGTCTTTATTTTACTGTTGTTGTTATTGTTATTTATACATTGATGCTTCATGCTGATACTGTGTTATTGTTGCTCTTTTTCATAAGGGCCCAATTGGGGATAGAGGCGTCCAAGGCTCAGATGGCAAGAAGGTACTCCTATTATTGGATATTGTTGTAAACGAACTGTGGGAATCCGTACGTTTTTGTTGTATACTGGTTGCGAATAGGATGATATAGTGCCTAAGATAGACTTACTTAGGAAGACGTCGTAAAAGGAACCAGGCCCACACCATCAATTCGTTTCATATCATCACATTCATTGTAATATTATTCTGTTTTTCTAATGTTCTCTGACCCACCCGCCCTCTTGTGCTTGTAATGTATGACCATTTCCATTATGTCCATACCCATACCTCGCTTTCTTATATGCTCGTTCCTAATCCTTTTCAGCTAGTCCTCAACAATGGCGTACCTTCGTTGGGATGTACCATGTTACAGTTCGCGTTTCAACCAATGTATTATACTGCATGTGCTTGTGTTGGTAGTGTTATTTCAAATAGACCTGAAGAAATCAATAATAGACGAAATCTTGTCCGAAAAATAGTTTTCTTTTTTGCGAATTATTCTTTATAGAACAGTGCTTTTAGCAAGAGCTAAGAATCCGTGTGTGCAGGTTCTCAAGTCCAACAAACTCAATAGACCACTTGCCTTAATCCTTGACCAAGGGCAAAAGTTTGACATAAAGTCCCAAAATACCCTTTAGACAACTTCAAGGGGCAAACTTATTACGTTAGGCAAATAAGCTCTGATTTCTTGAAGAAATATTTTTCAAACACCGAGAATAAAATTTACATAGAAGTGGTTGAAAGCCCTCCATTAGTGATGGCTTCAGCTGTGGTGGAATCAAATTCTTGTCATTACAGTATAGTATAGTATAGTATATAGTATATAGTATAGTATAGTATAATACAATATAGTATTGTATAGTATAGTATAGTATAATACAATATAGTATAGCTTTGTATGTTACGGACGTATCAGAATGATAACCATTCCTCTTCTTTTGTTTTCCTGTTGTTGCTCCCTGCTGTTGTAAGAGCTGAGCCATCTTGAATCAGGTATAAAAAGTCTGGTAGAAAGTCAAGCAGCCCGCCAAAAGAAAGAGAGAACGGAAAACCGTTAACAGGATGAAATGTACATGAAATCCAGGAAAGAGCATCATGAACTTGACCGCCAACACGAGCCACGGATGATGCAACTAATGATGACAATGTAGCAACAGCAATCTCAGTATTTACAACAATTTGAATCCCATGGAAATGTGCGGGGAAGGATTAAGGACTAAGTGCTTTTAGGCACACTTTTCAAGAGCCACTAATTTTCGGAAGTTCAGCTATATTGTCAACAGCATCCCCCCTTAATATCTGGACGTGCATCTCCAAGTTACAAGTTATAAAATATCGATGGATGGGGTAGGGGGTATCAAGTTGATCCATTCTTGATGCAATACCTCTGCTTTTCATACCTTCTTATTCTTACCGTTCCTAAAATTATATGAATACACCTTTTTGGTATTGATTTTCACGTTTATCCTGACGTCTTAGTACATTATGGGTTTCCGTAGTAGAAGATTTAAAAATGGGTAAAGACAGATGACAACCACATTATTTTGTCCTCCTTCCCTTAAAATGTCTTCCCTATTAGCCACTGCCTTCTATTAGTGAGAACCGATAAAGATATAGTGTATTGGCTTTGATTAGGTTAGTTAGTTAGGTTAGATTAGGGACAGAGATGATGTTGAGGAAAAGCATGGCAGTGAGGAAAATGAGATTTTTTGGTCATGTTATGAGAAGGGATGTAATGGAGAAACGTATCATCGAAGGGAAGGTTGAAGGGAAGAGAAGACAGGGACGACCAGGAACATCTTGGACTCAGGACATCAAGGAATGGACAGAGGGAGGTTTAGCGACCGCATCACATCTGGCGTACTCTAGTGTTGACCACAGCAGCGCATCTAAGCGCCACTTGAGTAAATATAATTCGGAAAAGCATGGAATGTCTCCAAAGGGGTAACAATATATTCTTTCGAAGCTCTGGTTACAAAATGATGTACAAACAATTAAAACATTTCTTTCACTTATTAAAATTGCTTGATACTTCACTCATATACGAAATAAAATAAGAACAGATAACAAATATCTTCACAAAATCAGCTGCGCATCCTGGACTTCATATTTAGAGTTGTTAGAGGGGAAAGAGAGGGGAAAATTGACTTTGGCCCCTTCGTAGCTTTGTGTCCGCACGAAATTGCCTCGTACAGAAAAAAATGCTCCACTCAACTGAAATGAATGGCGTTGTAGACCCTAACAAGAAAAACGAAGAACGGGTAACGTAACAGATCTTAACACAAACTAACACAAATATTTCAACTATTTGTTTACTGACTGACACAAATTTCCTTCAACTACTAATACCCTTTTCACATGAGGGGCTAAACGTCCGTCACGTCTGTGTAAAATTGTAATCTTGTTGAAATATGATTTTACAAGTCAGTCAAGATTTCCTCAACATCATTTGCCATCTTGGATAACAGCTGCGATACTCAATATACGTTCTGTTTCTAGTAACTATAAAATGGTATCCTCCGGCGGAACTGAAAGGAGTAACGAGGATAGTATGCATTTTATCCTTTGGAAAAAGTTTCCGACTAAAATCATAAATAAAAAGAAAAATGGACGTATATAAAACGACATAGTGAGTAGGTAAGAGCCGCACTCTCCCAAAAATAATGTGCTCAGAACATAGATAATAGGTACCTCAAAACACTGTTTAATTCTTGTTTGCTCGCGGTTTTGAAATGCGGTTTTGGAATGCGGTTTTGGACTGCAGATTTCAACTTTGAAGCGCATAGACCACTTTCACATTCCTGTCAAAGAAACCTGCGCGCGCATACCTGCAGGCAAAACATTTCGTTGTCAAGAGTC
>JAAAKL020011536.1:0-13591 GCA_010016065.2 Carybdea cf. marsupialis auct. non (Linnaeus, 1758) | reverse complement strand
TTACCTCATTTAAAAGATGCTACATTTCATTGCTGATTCAAATAACTGTATTCACCTAACTGTATTCACTTTCATACTCAAGATACGCTTTCTCTTATTCTGAGCACGAAACTCTACGTTGTTTCATAAAGCTACAAAGTTCATCAACAGTAAACGAAGAGATGTTGACTGTGTCAGACATTAGAGCTCTTTATCTGAACTTTTGCCCTACCACTGGAACATTGGAAGACGCATCTTTGCGACGCTGCGGCAGATCGAGGCTGAAATAGCTAACCTGAATTAACTGTATTAATTTTGTTCTCTGCATTTTCTTAGTTATTTCCGTTGAGGTTTTCTTAGAATATATGTACTAAACCGTTTAGGTAGGCCCTTCTCCCTTCCCTCAATGCCCTATAATTCTGATAGATATCTCCAAATTGATAGACAAAAGACAGATCTTAAACACTGCACAGACTTTTAGGGTTTCTTCAATGACAGAAGATGGATACATAGCAGTCCCATAAGCACTGGCGGGGCTGGGAAACATTTTAACAGAATATTTCTTTTCCTGGCCATGTACTTGGAATATTGAAATTATCTGGGTTAAAATCGGTTAGCCCCATACCTCCCATCAATATTTGGTGCTTACGGCACTACATAGCATCTGATAGTGTAGCAAAAGAATGTAGTATTTTCAAAAGAAGACAGGGTAAATACAAATCTTGAAATTTATCTAACTTGCTTGTCTGTCAATAGCAAACTAAGAGTACATGTACCACGTACTTTTCGAATGAGATTATTGCATCATTATATCACTTGTCGTTCTGTTAAAGCTATTGTCGGGTATACACAGACTGTGGCGGTTATGAAATTAGTTTTGTTACTCAACAAGTGTTCAAGAAAAGAAATATAATGATCAAACAACTTCGTTGGCTTCATCCTCAGTACATATACCTCTGCTTTGTCCACAAACCAATACCTTCGTTCTAAATCTTATATGGTAAACCAACCTGAAGTGAGGATATTTAAACCATCAAACTTATTGGGGATGTTCCCGCCCTTAAATAGAGAATCTCAATCCCACTAAGGTTTCATGAAGGCATTTGTAAACTTAGAATTTTTTTTTCGCCGAGAAGAGAGAATTGGATGTAATTAATTCTAAAGAATTCACTTAGCTAAGTCGGTAGAGAAGCTGCGAATGATGCTGTGAATGCCTTGATCACGTTTTCGAGTCCTGGTGGTGACATTTTTTGTATTTCTACAATGTCTTTCCAAGAATAACAAGTAGTGTAACAATGGGAGCTGTAGGAGCCGAATGTTGAATTCTTTGATTTTTTCAGTTTGAAACGGAGACGTTTGAAACAAAACTCAAGGAAGGCAATCTACACCAAAAATAAAGTGAAGGAACTCTTTTCTCACCAGATTTCATAAATGTATACCCGTGAGTAGGTAGCTTCTTTTAGCAATCCTTATATCTTCTTATCATGAGCGCAGACTGATTTGCACTGAAGACTTGCTCCAGAAACCCCACTCGGCTTTACACTTCAATTCCGATCCCTCACTCCCCTTGTCCGCTTAAGCCATGTATATAGCCTTCTCACACCCAACGTCATGTTTTTTTGGTAACTTTAGAATAATCTCCAGCAAGATGTACTTGGCTGATATCAAGATGCCTATACTCTGATTCTTTCGTTTTAACTTCATTCTGTAAGATTTCAAGTTTCTTACTGGAAACAACAAGTTCATAACGAGCTGTGCGCACGCACTCATTTCCTCCTCTAACAGTCATCACAGATATGAAACGTGCCTTAAAAACTAGTTACGCAAGAAATAACGGGTTTGATCTTTAACCTTAAGACTCATAGGAGATCTATTTTAGGCCATCAAAAGGGTTAAATTACTCTTTCAGTGCTTTTCTATTTACAGCTTTGATAACTTGAACTCGTCTCTATCTGGAATGTCTCTCGCCCTTTAAATATTAGACACTTACAGCCAATTGTGATATCTCGAATACTATTCGGTATCTCTAACTACTTGCCCTGTTCTCTGGGAATTCAACATATCGAGATTTGACTGTACTGGTATCGCAGACGCGTATCAGCAATTCTGTTACCTGGCAAAACATGCCTGTCGATGCTCGGTTACAAATTATTCAACGATCAGACTAAAGTTACGAAAGTTGAAATCTCCGCAGAGCGCCCACAGTTTTCAAGGTTCTTATTTATGTTTCCGTTATCTCTAATCAGCAGACTACGAAGCATCTGAGAAGCAGTCCTACTTAGCAGTAGATCTCGTCTAGTGGCATGAAGGCGACGGCCTGGTAGTACCAATTAAGGAACGTGGTTAGCCATATAGTTGCCAACGTGCTACTTTTCCATCATCTATGAAACAACTAACAAACACCAGCATGACAAATGGAAGACTGTCACAAAGTTGCACACGTTAACTTTTGTATCAGTCATTTACTTAACTGGTTTTAAATTGATAAAAATTGACTACTTTTACATTTTCATATAATAAAGCTACGGCATTGGCCTACTATTTACTCTCTCTCTCTTCGTGTCATGCCCGATTCGGGCCTCGACGAACATTGGTGACTTATGAGTTGCATCCTGGGCCCCCTGATCTACCTGCTATTTACGTATAGTTATGAAATTCAGGAGACCTGTTACAGCGTATCTAAGAGTGACGTCATGGTTTTATGAAAGTCACAAGCAAAATTTCGCTCCCACTGGATTCTTCTTAATGAAGATAGTTAATTAAAATTTAAGAACAATATCTTGTAGAAACGTCGACGTACGCCCTTTCAATGCTTGAAACAATCCTGTTGCAGATGGGCTATTTGAAACCACATTTCATGATGTATGAACTGAGCAAAATTGACGGTATTCTCTTCTAACGCTTTGCGTGTTTTATACAATGGCTTCTAATGCTTTGTATGACAAATAAATGCGATGTGTTCTGATCATGGTTGGTTTATTAATGCCATTTTATAAAAATGGCTTACTTGAGAAAAAAAGGTTCGCGATTTGTAACTTTGAATAGTGCGCGATTACTGCAAGAGTTGCAGCAATGAATGCGACGGCCTCATAGTTTTTATTACAAATTTGTTTAATTATACAGAATTCATGGGGATTGACATATTTTGCTTTAAATGAAAAATATAAATAACAAAATAAAGAAAAAAGGTCTAAGAAAGTGGAGCGAAATACAGAGGACTACGTTCTGGATAATCCTATACTTCGAGCCCTTTGATCCAGGCATGGGACAGTCAGAAACTATTAAATTTCATTTGGTAACAAAGGCTATGGTTCAGTAGTTCTTGAGAAGATCTGTTTTCTTGCACCATGCTAGGAAATTTTGAGGTTAGGAAATGGGCATTGGATAATGTCTGCCTCATGATGTTTCTAAAAGATAGATTTTGCAAAGATGCTATTTTTCGACACATAGAATGTGAAAATTTATATTAGTCTTAAAATGCCGCTGTGGCTTATATTGTCTTGGCCTCTGTCCTCCTTTATTCCTTATACTATTGATATGTAATCCAGTTAGCCGTTCTGGAATCCGCCCACATCAAAGCAAGAAAACCGTTGCTTTGTAGGCAAAAAGGATTTGTCTTTTCATGGGGCCTTTTCGGTTTACCATTTAGTTTCACGGATGCTCATTGGGCACAACAACAACAACAATATAACAGTCGGAGTTCTGATTGGCTATTTTGAAAATACAGTTGGGCATAACACTTTGCATGCTCTGACGATTTTGAAGTTTAAGGAGTGTCAGAAGAAAAGAGCTTTTAAGTACTAAAATGAAATCGCGACTTTGTGCAGTGCTATTGTTCTGCACCATGAACCAAGTCTTTGTCACAATATTCTGTCACTTCAATGATGCGACACCTTAACTTTGGAAAAAATTATTTATCTTTCGGTGCTTCTTGATTCAAATCATTTAAGGCAATTGCTAGATAAGAGTTCGTTTTTCGTAATATTCAATATCCAAACTACACTCCCTCCTCCTACAAACAGGGTGGTACAAGATGTAAGTCTTTGTATTGTTTTAAATGGACAGTGGTTTGCAACTGGGGCTAAATTTGGTAATTATCAGTGGACGCTATTGTAACCATTCTAGAACCATTCTAAAATCTAGAAAGCATATCCGATTTTGTTAACGCAAAACAAGCTCCACAGCTTGAAAATGCAAACTTACAGACCACACATCAACAAATCTTAGACAAGGTGCTCTTAGTAGACAATCCTATGTTATCATAACAGTGCACATGTTTTAAGATTGTCACATAAATTTCACAAGGAGTGAGCAGTAGCTGCTATTTTGTCCAGGACAGCTTTAACATGCCACGCCCCCTTTTTTTGACAAGGAAGGCAAACACGTTTCTGATTTCGTTCCATCATCTATTTCGGAAGCTATCTTATACGGCAATTCAATGTATACATCATGTAAATTAAATCTTTGACCTCACAAATCATACGTGTTTCACCTCGATCATGTTTCAAATAAAGATATCAGCAGCAGTGATTGAAGGTCAATTGCATTGACGGGGGCACTTAAGATGGAATTTTTGTTCTAAGTTAATAAAAAATATTAGGTGTGCACGTTCCAAGGCTACTGTGAAACCTTACAAACACTGACTAAAACGAAAGCATGGCACAAGACATACAATGTCATGGGATCTCATTACACCCTTTCTTCTAATGTCGGCATGGCATTAATAAGTGTAGTGGGGTTGAGATTTTCCTCAAGATTTAGGATATCATGAGCCTATTTTCATCCTGTTCTGACACTCTTTGTCGGGTGCTTACCCCCGCTCTTTAGATACATACTCATCAATAAGAGGCAGTTGGATAAACACAAGTTAAAATTTCTCGGTCTGCTAGAGTTCTGTTGATATCTGGATAGGGGATAATCGACTGTCCCGGTGAGGCAACATATCTTTGAAGGTTTATATGTGCATACAGTTTATCAGGCAGAGGCTGAAATCAAAACCTTATTTAGCATATTAAGGCTGCTAAAATTGTTTTTGAATACTTACAAAAGTAGGTGTAGTACCAAATCGAATCGTTGTAACTACGATGATCCTTCATTCTCTCACTTTATTCCCTGTATTTGAAATCAGCCGCTATGTGAAACTAGACTTTAAGGAAATTGAAAATGAAATGAAAATTATCTTTAAAATTGCGTAAGTATCAAACCTATATCGAAATTTCCTTGACAAAACACCTAATCAATTTAGTTCAATATTTATTGCCACACTTATCTTAAGAGGTACACATTTCTATCAAGTGGTGTTCAATAATGTTTATGCTCATTAGATCATTCAAAGTAAAATCTTTATATCAAATTCAGATAGTTAATCAACAGAAAAGCTAATCAATTGTAAAGAGTCATCAAAATTCGGTGGATCTGGTGCGAGGTCAAGTCTGATGGCTGAATTCCACAAAACCGTGTGTTAATTTATGATAATATAAGATAATTTAGAACTACAGCACGTAAAATGTTGAAGTAATCAATTCTGGTACTTATCACCGCATGAATCAATCTATTGCAGAATGTTCCATGTTCTTTGGGACAAAAACACATCGTGCCTTACTCTACTTATGTAGGGGATTGTTTCATCTTCAACTCATCCTTGATACATTTCTCTGTGCTCTTCACAGTTAACAATAGTTCAAGCTCACCTACAAAGAACTGAATTAATTCGTGATTTAGCATTTTTAACGGATACAAATCACTTCAATGCAGGCCCGTCGTCAACGTAGTGAAAGTGGGTGGGCCGACCATTAAATAGGTGGGTTGCAATAACATGAGGAGTCAATTTTTGCTTTATCGATTAAAACCCTTAACTTACATACACACAAGGATGGTGATGACGTCACAAACAAGAATTTCACCTTATGTCCCTTTCGACGCTTGTGGCCACACATTTAGCCTATGATGAACTATGATGAACTGTGGAAAGTTTTATCTTTGCTCCTTCTAAAGCGAGGAATAATCAGACTTTAAATCTGGAATCTGTCTTATTCGGACTTCATTGTATTTGTTTGATTTATTCTGTTACGAAGAAGCATAAAATAATAAGTTTTATCAGATAAATTTAAAACTTTTATAAGTTCGTATCTCAGAGACAATAAAACATATTTCATAACTACAGTGTTTCTTGAAAGTAAAAGAAAATGAAATGCCACTCGTTGTTCGATAATGAAATATCGGAAGGAAATTATTAAAATTGTGGCGTCACTCACATCTTCCCTCTGTATTGACCTACGGTAAGGAGTCAGCACTCTCGTGAGAGTAGAAAACGAGGCTTTGCAAGCTGCAGAACTTGCTGTAAAAGTAAGTGCCCCACAATATATCGTATAGATAAGTGGAAAGCCTCGGCAGAAAGGATAAAAACAAGTGATGGCCTCCTCTAAATCACAATTTTGCTTTCCTTCAAGCTTTTTAACGAGTAAGCGCTTAGCAACTTCATATTTATTACTGACTTCTTCGGATTTTGTGTCAACATAAAGTGGTGCGCCAAGCGGAGCTACCACTTTGTTGTTGAAAAAGTTCTCACTTTTTGGTACCAATGCATCTACTGCCTTGACCAGTTTAGTATCGCACACTCCAAATCGACCATTAACCCTCTCCTATGAAAATGTCTAGGATCCCATTGTAAATTTTGATATTTTCTGACACCTAATGAATGCCAGAAAGTTTTATAGACAACAGAATTTTCCAAGAAATTTAGAACTGCTTCTCTTAACAAGTGTTGACAAATAGAAGGATTTCAGCTCGGGAATTGATAAGCTTAAAGATATAAAAGGGTATAAACGGCTGCTTGACATTGTCACTTGCTTATACTATTATTATAAGGGGGGCAAGAGACTTTCAGGAGGAGCCTGGCCCCTCTTGCCCCCTGTACCGACAGGCGTGTCTCAATGTATCGAATTTGAGCTTGCAAGAAAAAAAGGGCACGGCATATCGCATTTAGTCGGTCGTGTCGAAGCTTTCCATTCCAAGTTGAGCTTGTTCAAGAACTGTTGGAAGAGAAACGAGTTGACTCATTTTGCTTGTTGCTCAGTTGTCAAAGAAGAAAACTGAACTGTTGATTTTACGCAATTTGAAAAGGGGAACAACTCGCTCATAAATGCATTTGACCGAAGGTTTGCAGACTTTCAAGAGATCAACAGTCCTCTCTTGTTATTTAACAATTCTATGGAAATTCGTGTCACCACGCAGCCATGCGATCTACAACTCCAGCTGTTGGAGATTCAAGACTATCAGTTTCTAATGTCAAAGAAATCGGAAAAAACTAAGAAATTTGGAAGTTTGTGTCAAGTGAATAATTTTCAAGTGTATAATGCTGCCATAAAGCTATACTCAATAATCGGGAGCACGTACATTTCTGAATGTACATTTTCGGCGATGACAAAATTAAAACCAGACATTGCAACCAACTTCGAAAGCTGCTTTGTACGCTTGCCTTCGCCTTGCTACAGCCACAAGCGCCGCGGATATTAACATTGTCGTCGAAGAAGTATTCCGTCCGAAAATTTCACATTAAACCAATAGCCAAATAATAATGTGCGCTAAATGTTATGTTTGTTTGTGAAAACTGCCATAATTAAAGGGAAGTTTCATCAAAGATACACAACATTGATTTCATGTGATTTAATGCTGAATGCTAACATGGTTTCTAGGCTTAATAAGGTAACTATTCACATACCAATACATATCTCACGCAGGCGCTACACCACAGAGTCATATCAGCGTGACCACTTAAAATGTGAACGTGAACCGCTTACTAATACTGGCCCGCAAAATGAAATAGCTCACTCATCATAGTAAGTGATGAAATAAAGTTGGGCCACACTGACATAACTGATGACGATAAGGCATGTCGTATGTCAGTAAGAAATACCCCTTAATACCTACTGCTAGCAGATGAAAAAAACCCTAACTCTGGCTCAGTCCTCCAATAGCGCCGCTTTTTACGTACATTGCCTAAGATCGATGGTAACGTTATACATGGCAATTAAATCTTGCGGCTTCAAAATTCTCATGAGCGCACTTCACCGTTTTGCCTACAGATTATTTCTTTTAGAGTTTCATGATAAGAGTAGGGTTGATGGGCCAATCTGGCATCGTACTCTTTTCTTAGTTTGTTGAAGTTTTGACGGCTAAGAAATAATAATATGCATACAAAGCATTCTCTCAGAAGAGGCTCCATAATACAACAGTACTTGCGAAGTTCCAACAGACTTCGTACTGTGAAAGACCTATAAAATCCCAGGAGATTAAAACATGAAATTAAAGTAGGAAATGTTTACGACTCAGAAAAGACGCATGAGATCTGATGTCTTCCACAACATACCAACACATTAGGTTTTTCCCAAAGTCATCAGGTCAGTCAAAGATTTTTTTATCAGCAGCCTGTCACACGGGAAAAATCGAAAATTATCTTTAAATTATAACAAACCTTTTAATTACTTGATAAGAACAGGTAATAAAAAGAATATTTTTCCGCGATACTTTACTTCATATTCATAGCAGAATCTGAGATATACACTGTACTGTCAGGAAAGGCTTAACCAAGAAATTCTTAGTATAAAACATGCTGTGAGGGAATATTCTAAACCAACAAAAACACATTGGAGGTAGGAACTTCGTCCCTGAGCCACCAGTGAGAGTTCAGATTGCGCTTCAAGGTTCCCTTGACCATAGAAATTTGTACACGGAAAAACGACATACATATGAAGTATTCATCCCAATCTTTGAACTTAGTATACATTACAGACTCTGTGATAGATATGATTACGACGTGGAAAGAATATGCTCTTGGCCCCCTGTTATCAGAAACCAAGCTTAAAACAATGCTCTTTGCATACGATGACGACATGCCAAAGAGATTTGGAGAACAATGAAATAGAGTGTTGATTTCAAATAGTTCCATGAGGTCATGTTTAAAGAAACTTTCTCTAACAACTATTATTCCATTGAAAGCTCTGATTCAATGATGGATTACCCTACTGGAAAAACAGGAAGATTTCAAGATTTTATTTGCGAGGCAGGAAGAGAAGGTAACCCACAAAGGAGTTGAGAAGTCACACGAATATTCCAAACATTTGCTTTCATTAGCAGCTATTAATCGATATTTATGCGCGTCTCCTATAACACAGAATGAGCCCAGAAACACATAGTTATTTAATGTTCTCTTGTGGCCTATTTCCAAACACAACTCTTGCGCTGATTTGACCACCTGAATGATTCATAGAATTCTGGTTAGACTTGTCTTGCACAAGGATCGAGTATTACATCTGTGCAAAGTTTTCTCATGTAACTCGGAAATCCCACGGTTACAGCATGTGCTTTAATGTGTTTTGGAACTCTGGTAGAGGTAGTATTTTCAAAGTTACCATCGACAACTAACAAAAGTACTGGTCTTGGAATAGCTACACTGAACGAAGAAAATTGCTTTCAAATGTTCAACTTCTTTTGATGTCTTGACTTTAAAATTTTCATTTAAAATATGTTTTGTCACAGACAGTCGTTTCTCGCTTCAGAAACCTTTCTTGATGACTTACAACTCCCAAAACTCTTGTAGCTCATACGGTTTTCTTTAACAGGTTTCAAGCCCTTTTATTCTGCTATGTCCTCCAATCAATACAACTTAACGCCATCACAATTGCTATCAACGCTACAGACGGTGAATCCTTGATCAACTCCCTACAGATTATTTGCAAACAGAAAATTTTACATGAAGGCTTAACCGAGGGGTACTTATCTGAGGTTCATTGGAAACGTATAAAATTACAATGTGAAAGTCAAACCTTCACTCCTTTGAATATTATTTCAAGGTTTTTTGGTTCCCTTATCTAACAAATATGTCATCATATGACTTAAAGGGCTTATATAAAAACGATAGAATTATTAAAGATTAAACGGAGCTAATTCGATGGTGGGGCCCTAATCAAAGTCTTATGGTAGTCTTGAGTTCGCCTCGCTGGTTTTAAAAACTCTCTCGTCATAAGATCTTCCATCTTATCCTTAGTTTACCAAGATATCTTTTTTTGTTATTTCTTGAAACTTAATTTGGCTTAATCATGGTAGTAGGAAGTGTGCCCGAGTTTTCTTTTACGGGCAGTAATGAGGATGTATTATAAGACAAGGTGACTGTGCAGTACATCTCGGTTTTACCTAGACAAGTCTGACTTTGTATTTTTGACTAAATAAACTCTCTTGGGACAGAAATTTGTCCCAGTTTTCAGTTTGCCAGCATTCTTGTCGGTTGTCTTTGCAAAAGCATTGCTTCTTCTAGTGGTAAGACGTGGCCGACTTAGTTTTAAAGATATCATCATTCGAACATATAGCTGTTAGCCTACTAGTATACATTAATGTCATTCTTTAATGCAATGTTCACAACATGCATAGCTAAAATACTCTATGTTGTACTTTCCGATCCCTATTTCATAAAAAGTTTGAAAACATCAGTTCACTTTCCACTTGAACGTTCCTACAGTCGAAACGATTCAACAGTCATGCCGTCTAAAGGATGTCACATAATTCAACAATTTTTAACTAGAAGAGTTGAGGTCCACGCTTGGAGGAAAATGATTATTATTACCTTGCCTTAAGAGATGTCTTAAGGCATTGGTTGGAAGTGATAATGGAAGAGAGAGTCTTGAAATAAAGTGATTAATGTCGAGTGGCATGCTCATGATATAGTCTCCTCAAACTGCCATTTAAGTACTCTCCCCATACCTGCCATGGGGTAGTCTCCTCGTAACTGGTACTGTGAGAAACTTCCCGAAAACTGCTGAGATATTTTCACAAACCACGCCAGTGGCAGCATTAAGTTAGTATCCCAAGATAGAAGCAGCGAAGATACAGTCAGTGACGATAGAGGCAGTGAAGATAGAAGCAGCGTCAACACAGGCAGCGACGATACAGGCAGTGAGAATGCAGGCAGCAAAGATAAAGACAGCAAAGGTACAGGAGAATGAGAAAGGAACTGGAATCTCTACTTCGCCATGTTTTGGCTCATGACTGGTGATTCTCTCTCACATCACATCCTTCAAGCTCTGTAACAGAGTGTAGGGCTATCTGTTCCTTACATTACTTATCTAGAATAGAAGTAAATATGTCTTTGATTTTAAATGACGTTTAATTCTACACAACTTTGGGCAGCATTTGAACAAAGTTATCACGTATGCAAGCGAGCCGTTTTTAAAAAGATGCGAAATTGTCTTCGAAAGGTTTTGGGTAAGTTAGTCTAGATCGTAATTATTTAATTCCATGGTTAGCTACGTATTAGTAGATACTTCAGTTTAGTTTAGCTAGTTAATTCTTCTGCTAGTTAGTTAATCAGTTAGTGAAGTAGATAGTTTTAAGATAGTCAGTTAGTAAAATGGGTAAATAGGTAGATTTTGAGTTGCCTAGTTTAGTTTGTTTAGTTTAGTTTATGTAGTTAGTTACTTTGTTTGCTTATTAGTTCGGTAGAAGGTAGAATCTCCTAGTTAACACGATTTGCAATCTAATCTTTTTGGCTCTCAGCATGCAGAATCCGTGGAACATTTCGCTGGTACATGTCTACATAATTGGTGTCTTTCTATACCTAAACATTAAAGAAAACAATCATGGAGATCTCATTTTCATATCACAATTCCTGTTGTACCCTGATTGCACTAAAGATTAAATTGTAAGTGTTAAAGTACACGCATTGGTAATCCACATCGGCTTTTAGAACCTGCTTTGAGTCTTCAACTTGATTCCAAGCTATCAGTTTACAAGAACCGGTGTCTAGCGAAAGATCTCGAAGAGAGATTAATACGCTAGGGGTTTCCAGTGAGTTAGTCAGTCTAGCCATCTAAGTGGACGAACTCTGGTCTATGTTATCACAGTTCTGGCCCATCGCAGACCTAGACAAACTAGAAAAACAAGTTTAGACCAGCTTGGGGTAATAATTTATGGGGTAGACAAGCTTCGTTCGATATGTTATGCCGTGCCCTGAACTATCACGATTAGAGATTGCAGACTGTTATCAACACAGAGAAAGTTTTTATCTCTTCTAATAAGAGAGCGGAATGGTGAAGATTGCGGTCGCAGAGGACATGGCACCGACCACCATGGCAGAAAACCACTCCGCAATTTTACTGGATGCAATTGGGAATAAAGGAGATGGCAACATTGAATATCGAGGATTTCAAGATTATGGAATATACAACAGTGGGTTTCAAGAAGATAAAAACCGTCATATTAATTCAGAGGAAACAGTTGTCAACGCTAAGCAGGAGATAAGGAAAGAATCCACATCGAACGAAGCTGAATTCGGAGAGGCTGATAAGGAGGAAGGACAGGAAAGTAAAAACATCAGTAACACAAACCAAAAGGATGGAAAATGGGCCTGGGTGGTATGTTTCTCCTCATTTATAGTTGGTTTTATTACGATGGGTATAATCAGCTCCTTTGGAAAAGTATTCAATCAGCTACTGTTTACATTTGATGAAAGCCATTCCAAGACAGGTAAGAAAAAAGGTCCACTTATATAACAACTTTAACCCTTCAAGTTTAGCAACGAAAAATTGGAAGTTATTCTGAGTTGAACAAACCTTGTATAACAGAGCAGTAGCTTATCATCCTTAAAACAAATACATATTTATAGTTGACAACATTTAAGAGTTTGAAGTCTCACTTGTTGTGCAAGGAGTTTGATTTTCAGTGAAGAATGTACCTGCGTCTGCGAAAATCGTCGACTTAACAAGTGAATCATATACTGCCTTGTTGTTTTTGTACTTGCTTACTACTTCTCCATTTTGTGTATCAGTCGTCTTGTACTTCTTATTTTGTGGTTTTAATTAGCTCTTACTTCCTTTTATATCTGTATGTAACTGTGACCTTCATGAACGCTACTCGAGTTCTTATTTGTCAGTACTGCTAAGTTCCTTCTGCTCCATAGTTTTGTTCATCTGTTTCATGCATTATATTAGCACCTTCTTTCGCAAATGAAAAGGCACCGACCACAGTTTTGATAAAAGTCTCATAAATTGTGTAATGTTTTGTACGGTGAGCTGATAAAGCTGGCTCTTTCTCCAGCTCTTCTCTTCGATCTCGTTTTAATCTCTTCCAATGGAAGTTCACCATGTGGCCTAAGCAACGATGTCTAGATATGAGCATGATACGTGTGGTACATGCATAATCCGCTTAATCTAGTCAAAATTTCGGAAATTGAAAAAACGGGCAGGATACATCCTCTTAAGATAGATAAAAGATTTCAGCATATGGTGCTACAAAACACCATCTTCAATCCAACAGGAGTGTGTGTCCGGATTCGTAGCTACGTTCATATTCATCCGAGTATGGTAATTTGAAATGTAAATCTTGCAATGGCCCAAATGCATATATATGAGCTATAATTGAATTCAAGTACGTAATAAAGGTTGTAACAAGGGGAGACAGGGGGCAGCCCAAATAATGGATTTGCTACCATCATTCAAGACTGTAGGTATTGCTATTATGAGGTAATGCTAGTCTACCAGTACCTCCTTTAAAGTTTGAGTCAAATTTTCCAAGAAATTTCTGAATCTCCCTGCATTTATTTTTTATTGGGTATTTTAGTATT
>JAAAKL020011535.1:0-13592 GCA_010016065.2 Carybdea cf. marsupialis auct. non (Linnaeus, 1758) | reverse complement strand
TAGACAGTTCTGATGGAAACGTTCGAGCTCCTTCACATGCCTTCTATACACTGTCCATGTCTCTGACGCATAGAGAATGGCAGTGAGAACACATGAAGTATACATACATACATACATACATACATACATAAATACTTACATAAATTCACACAAGCATACATGCATACATGCATACATACATATACACAATAGCAGAAAGTGTTCAAGTCAAGCTCCTCCCTTACAGTGAAATTTACCTTTTAGCACCACTGACTAATCAGAATATTAAAATAAAACATTAAAAATTATTACGTGGTATTACTGTAGTCAATAACATGAATATTGTTCCAAGTTAAGTAAATTGAACACCTGTAAAATATTATTTCCATTCTCCAAATCTTAATAACAAGACTGTTTATTCCTTATGTAGCTCAGAGAAAGTTAGTTGTTTTGTTAATTCAACAATTTGGATTTGTGATTATGGAGCTCACTATAAAGGCAATTTCGTCGCTCTGTCGTACAAAGAGCAACAGTTTAGCATACAACGTCTACAGGCACTTTGAGCTGTTTACTGTTCACATCGTAAACACTATAAATAGATTGAGGGTGACAGATTGATTTGATTGCTGCCTAATGGATGCAGTGAGTATTAAATTTCCTGTGGTATTGTCGGCTTAAAATTTGCACAGTACAGCAACTGAACATGAGTTTTGATTTATATTAAGCCTTGAGATGTTGGTTCTTTTATATACCGATTTGAACTGGCTTTGAGCGTAGTGTCGTGGATGCATGACATACAGAGATGACGTAGGTTTCAGATGGTGCCTTTGATGCACCTGTCTATGAAGCAATGTTGTATTACGTGAACGTACCGTTGTCTAATATACAGCTGCAATAACATAAAACTCTGAGTAGCGAATTTCCATAACTTCTCGTTAGTTATTCCCTTATATATATATATATATTCATATATAGTGAGACGATACCATTGCTGTTGCTTTATGCATTCCTCTTTGTGCTTGCGCAGTTTGAGCACTCTTGCATGGTACCATATGAATTCTTTAAATAGCTTTGTAGCAGCTTTGCTAGTTACATAGCTAGTCTTCAGTCTCAACGCTCTATTCTGCACTGATGAGCCTACAAAGGCCACGAAACAGTTCTGTCTGCAGATTAGGTATATATACATGTATGTACACACATAAATCTTTACATAAATGTGTACTTAGTCAGGCACTCTGCTACTACTGGATATGTGTGTTGGCTCCAGCCTTAGAGGAAATTGATCCTGAGACCTTCCTTACACAAGGTGTAGACAGGAGAAGAGGTTCGTATTGTGCAATACGTGAGTCAAACCACACTACTGTCCTAATTTTTTTGTTTCTCTGTAACGTCTCGTCAGGTTCACGTAGGCTTTATTCGCAGTACTTTAGTAGTACCATCTCCATATCAAGACAATGAGATACTTTCCTAATGCCAGATACTAACGCACATGCAATTATTAGTTTTTGTTTTTTTTAAAAAAACCCTTCACCCATTACAAGGCAGGGTTGCCACTCTAAGGTATTGATTTACTTTGAAAGAAGTAGAAACAAAAGATAAATATAAAAATAGACATAATCACATATCTATATTTCTAGCACTGCCTTAGTAGGTATATATAAAAAAACCTATCGATTAAGTTTAGCATCTCGTGGAAAACTTTTACAGATTGACCAGCCTGTGTTAGGCTAACCGCTTTTAAGCTACGTCGTCAATATAAATTTTTAGTAAAGTCAGCGTGAAAATGACTGAGGTGGCAATTCGTCATTAATGAAATCTTAAAAGTCGAATACAGTAAAACTTCCATAGCTCAAACTCCTAACACTAAAACTCACATAATTCGAACTTTCCGTCACTCAAACAAATTTATCGTTACTCCTAGAAAATTTAACCTCTATAACCCGAACTTTTTCCTGCAAAGCACAAAGTTGAATAGCAAATTCAATTTTAAGGGAACTTCTTAAGTTGCATAGTCTTCCCCTTTACTTCGACACCGAAGGCTTGAGAGAAGCAAGTGGGATTGACTAGGAAAAGTTCAAATCCGTATTAAGCAAAATTTTGGCTTATGACAGAAAATAACGTTTTCCACTTACTCTGTTAACCGATTTTCTTGATCGGGAATGTAAAAATTTTCCCTACTGCTAATAGAAACTTCTTTTATCTGCAATACAAATCGTTCTTGCAGTTTATGAGATCTCTATGATAAAAACTGTACTAATCGCATTTCTTTTGGAAGTTTTCTTGTTATGTTTTAATGAAATTTTTTATTTCGTTTATTGCCTTAATATTCACTACTTGCATAACAACAGTGGATTCTTAATCGTCTATAGTATTTTTTGTTTCTTCCATGCTTTTAATGTAGGTGCTAGCGGTAACACCTGCACCCCCCTGCGCCATTCTACCAGCCTCAATTCGCAAGTGTATGCTCCAAAACGCTCAATTTCTTGCAGTACGCCTGACCTCACACAACTCAAGATATCTTTATGACTCGAATTAACTGTAAGCCTTCCAATGTGTTCGAGTTATGGAACTTCTACTACAGTAAAATTTGGTGATCTGTTAATTAAATGTCTTCCATTGTTCCTTAAATATTTTCCCTCTTCTTCTAAAAAATCAGTTTTTATAAACTCATCAAATTTTATATGTCGATAGATATTTTAATAATTTCGTCCCCTAAATATATTCAGGATATTGGCCCATTCAACGCTGCAATAACGGAAACCTGCGCATGCGCTTCGAAAATTCTGAATGAGTAATTCCTTTATTTAAAAAGGTGAGGTTACAGAACAATGTTGACTTTCTGAAAATTAGATCGAGATTTTTACTTGTAAGCACAACTTAAGAAACAGTGTGACACGTAATCAAGCGCTGATTGTAACTGTTGACACAAACTTGGTTCATCATCAAAATATCTCCAAACTACGTCAGACGTTTAAGGGCCTGCATTCTCTCTGCAACTGTAGCTCAAACAGGGAACCACATAAACTTAGAAACACCTCCACTATTTGCGGTTCAGGTCATACTTCAAAGTCGAATTCCTAACAATCTCACTATTTACAAGGCATGACGCTCTCTTTGACTTCTGTTAAGGTGTTTGTTAAAAATTCTGTTGACATCGTAATACGTGAAGTAAAGTATGCTTTTCTAGAAGTAACTAGAGTCGAGAAATATTTTAGCTACAGCAAATTTTTCTTAAATATGAGTGTTAGCATCTGGTACTATAGACATAACCACAACTAGAGATAATTAAAGAATGTAACCATTTATTAAAAGTCGTACAAATCTAAATCCCCAGATAGAATTCCCGGAAGATCTTTAATTCCTCAAATCCCAGTAGAGAATAGATGTTGACATAGAAAGAAAACACTCGATTTTTTCTCGTTCTTTACCTGCTTTCTCAGTAACCTCTGACAAACTGTGGTATCTCTGCAACTGACAGCCTTATTGGAATTTCACAGATAATCCGTAGCAATACCAGGTGATGGCAGGTCAGCTTATTAACACTTACGGAAGATAAGAATCAACTTACAGCTCCGTGTGCTGAGCAGTTGTACTTATTCGTTCAGGAACATTTTTACTGATCTTCATTATGTCGGCAGGTGTCCACACGCAGATCTTTTTGATACGTAAAGCTAATGACATTTAATTTGCCACTCCCTTATCTCCAGAAAGCATCATTTGTAAAGAAGAGAATCAGAAAATCGTATCTGAGTTTAATATTGCCAAAAGAAAGAACTGATTAACGTCTGCATTTAACTCTGCCCTGATGGAGAGAAAAGCAAATGATTTGTGTGTATACAATTTCTTTACCTCTCCGCTTCAATTTTTCTACAAGGTTCTGCTTCCTTGCAGGGAAGCAATTCTTATTCTTATACTAATATCAAGTATACATCAGGCACCAAGGCATTCAAATCACATAGTTCACATTTTGTTCCAGTAAGACTTGCAAATAATCATAACAGTTTCATTTTTCACTTTTAATCTGCTCCGGATGGGTTAGGGCTTTTGCTTTGCTAATTATTTCAATGTATATCTTCTTACTTCCGCATTGCAATGACTGTCTATCAAATAATTCTATCCTATTCTTAAATTATTACCATTAGTAACTATCTTAGTTGTTCGTATTTTTTTTGAAGTGGTGTAAAAAAATAAGGAGGGTCAGAGAAAGAGACTAAGAGACCGTGTGTAGATTTATCGGTATATGAGACGAGAACGCGTAAAATACTAGAAAGTTAGAGATGTACTTTCCTAGAATATTTCTAGATTTACTATCCTAGAGGGATTTTTTAACCATAGATGTACTTTCGTAGAATCAAATTAGGGCTAGGGTTAAGATTAGGGTTAAGGTACTAGTATCTACTCTTACAAAGGGATTCTAGTAAAGTACGTCTTGGCAAGAAAAATTTTATAATAGCATAACTTGTCATCTCTAGGTTGTATATACCCTAAAATTCTAGCATTTTACTACGACCCCTATGAGACCTTTCCAGCAAATATCACAGAGCACAATAGAACCCATGGACAATCCATTCCTCTTGATTAGAAATGCATATTCCAATCATTTCAGTTGTGTACCCGAATAAATGATGTAGATAAATTTTGTTCTGATGCATAATTTAACTTTTAATAGCCAGATACCGCAGGCAATATCTTTGATGATAAATACCATAGTGATATCAGGAACACTTTAGAAGCTACGATTTGAAATTTTTGCCTTCTGGCCTACCAGAGACAACATGGAAGAAAAATACCTTCAGTAAGGTATTGCATATTCAAATGGCGTTTCTAATAAAGAAACCAACAAGGAAGCTGTATCCAAGAGTGCATACGATGTTGCCCAGGCTCCTAATATTTTTCTTGAATCACTTCTGACAAATACGAAGGGACGGAATGGTCTTTGCTGGAAGAAATAGAGGCAAGACCTTAGAAATGGTTAAAAGAAGGTCTTGTTTATTGAATTTCACAAACTTTTGTTTAGCTAGTGATGGATGTATTGTGTAGGAAGGATTGTGCATGGACGTTGAGGAGAGTTATATGTTTATGTATTTTGGGAGCCCCAGGGCGACATCAAATCCGGTGTGTGTTATGAGTTACGATACAAGATCAACTGCTACAACGTTGTTTCTAGATTGTTTCCATAGTTTCTTTCTAGTGGCCGCTACGTTTAGGTTTTGAACTTCCTAAGAGTTGTTTGATGTTTCCTTCCATAGACCATGGGATGTTAAATTCCAAAAATTTAACTGACTTAGATAAATGTATCTAGATATCTGACTTAGATAAATGAATCTAGATATCTGACTTAGATAAATGAATCTAGATATCTGACTTAGATAAACAATCATTTTGGAGCATATGCTAAACGCAACACCTAGTGTCTCTTAGAAAGCAGAAATTTTATTCTTTCTAGCATTTTGATGCATTCGGTTTCCAATATCAAAATAAACTACATGGTAACTATTTGAAAATTTCGAACTCAATACTCATGAAGTGCCACCATATTGCTCTTCCGACAGAGTTGTGGCGACAGCAGCTATAAGTCTCTCTCTAGAGTATTTCTCTATGAAGAGATAGAAGGAGTAAAAGATGTGACCAATGGTATTCGAATCCATCACCTAGTTATGGCTTTTGCTGTATAAATTAAGCTAGGTGAATCCTATTGATATAGCCCTCTATTTCTGTAGTAACCACTTCAGCTCCCGACCCTCTGTCTATGCAAGTCAACATGCAGCTTTACGCACTTTGGAGACCAGCATATCGTCGCCATATGACGTGACGATAGAAAAAATACCATCTAGCCCATCAGCTTGCCCAAATCCATCCAATTGAAAGTTGTAAACTGTATTTTCGGTTTAAATCCTGGTGATGACATTTTTTCACATATTCAAATTTTCAAAACTTGAAACATTAAATCCTAATATCTCAATAAATTAATAAAATCATACGAGGAAGGTATCCGATTTTTTGTGTCTTCGTATGGAATATGTATCTCTCGGAAAAAAATGTCCTCTTGGTTAGTGAGAGGACATTTTTGTTAATTTAATCTTAGAAAGAAAACGGGGAGGGATTGTTGGGGCTTTAAGGATTCTTTTTCTGGCAAAGTTTGAAGTCTTAATTCTAAGGATCTTGTCCTTTAATTATGCAAATTTATTCTAACGAGAATCTAATGACCTCTGCAGTGCCGTTCTGAAGATCAACCCTCAGTTTTGATTGCTTTTTATGATTTTATGAGTTGCTAACATGACAGAATGGTCCTTTGCTTTTTTCGTCAAAATTAGAGGTTTTAGTGATAGGGGTTGATAGCTCGAGCATGATGACGTCATTAATTTTAAGGTTCTGAGATAAACATAGACAAACCTGCCAGGTCAAATAACGGACTGGAATGTTCAGTAATACGTTACCTAGGTACAAGGCGATCTGAATGATTGATTAGAGGCAGAAATACCCACTCGTCCGCCACCCACCTTTCAAATATGGCTGGCGTTGCCGTTAGCGTGAATTCATTAGGGACAACAGCATTGCACTTCATTTTTCTTACGGAGAATAATACAGAACTCTTTCTTAAGGGTTATATAGCTGGCTATATATGAAGCTAACCCAAGCCTCCTACTGTGGGCTTACGCTCTCCTAGCCGCGGGCTCACACGGTCCCTGGGCTTATGTTTGTCTTTGTTGAATTTACTTATCTTTCGCCCAATTATCCTCCATGCTTCATTATTGTACACCGCAGTTTCTTCTCTACTCAAAAGAGCTACCTTATCTCAGATTCAATAGGTCTTATTTGGTAATCGTGCGATAAGCTCACTTGGTCTTGGCTGCACTACATGTCTCTAGGTTACAAAAAATGTCTCCTTCAAGCTTTTTATATTGCAAAATTACAGACATTAAGCCTAATACTTGAGAGACAATTAAAATTAATTTATTTAATCCAACGAATTCGTAGCATTTCTCGTATTTTCTTATACCATTACACACAAATATTTGTCTCTACTATTTTATCATCAATTCAATAACACAGAAAACGGTAATCCTTAATAAATTTGACACCTAAATCCACCAGTCGCCCCCACTGTTCATTTTAGGCATTTTGATGGCCTTGATCGCACACGTTACAATAAGGTCTGGCATATCAGCTGTTGGAACAAAGCTTTCCCGAAAATACCAAAAGGTGGCCAACATTAGACTGGTCAGATCAACTGTCATCGTTCTAAACTAACGATGCATGCACGCATGAAAATGTGTTTGAAGTCCAACGGCCATGATAAGAACACATTTGTATACTGTGCACAGGCATGGCACTGAAGTATGCTACATTGCCTATACAATAGCCAACCCCCTTTATCCATATTATTCACGTTAACGTCTGTCCTTGTTTTCACAGGAATTTTATGAAACAGTTCACTTCTAAAACTCAATCAAGGATCATTGAATGTCTAAGGTACGTTCGCTGTTACTTGTCTTACGCTTCTATTTCATCAAAGAAAGTAGCCATTTTTTCTCTTTTATTGTCTTTGAATTGAATGCTGTGTAACCTCTGTATGGAACAGTGTTAATACTATAGATCTCATTTGAATTTTCAACTTGATTTACTTAGCGCATGTCAATCGAGTTCGATCTGTTGAGATTCGCATATATGTTTAAAACATTTTCGTTTTGACAGTCAAGTAATGCAAATATGACTACAGAGGGAATGAGTTCTGTTTGTCTCTTTCAATAACTTATTTGACGGAGAATCTTTCTGTGGACCAAAAATTGAAGAACAAAAGGCGGACTGTCTTTGAAGTAATACCTCGTCATTTGGACAAGAGAAACCCTTTGTAACAGAATCATTTTATTGACATAGATATACTTGTTTAGTCTTCCAGTGCCTATTCTAAACTTGCAAGTCTGAACGTACGAACCGAACCCTCATAAAGCTCTGATTATAACCGGATCTTTAGCAAGCTGTAATGCCACTCTGGACGACAATTGTCTAAATCCGTAGTAGCGAAACTAGTCAGTTGTTTCTATCTAGTTCATGAAAGGTCAGCAAAATATCTTTCATGAGGCAAGACAGCGCAGATGAACGTAAAGCTGTCTTGACGCCGTCCATACTATTCAAGAGACCGCTTCCAGTCGACGGAGAGAACATCCATTAGTGTGCATCCCGAATGTAAGTAGCACTCTCTATTAATTTATCTTGCGTGATCACCCTCTACAGCAACATTTCCTTTTTTATTTGTACGCCAAAGCTGTAATAATACGGCTACGCAGTTTACTCATTCTGTTAAGCGATCTTGGTTTCGACTAAAAGTTAGTATCAGCAACAAAGGACTTTGGGATGTTAACAGTTTAAAATTACTACATTGTCTTCATAATACAAGTAGTTGCAGTTGTACTGCATCATTTTCGGTTTATTGTCATTTGGTAGGATTGAGTATTTCGTAGGTTTCGAACTTTCACTTAATGGTAAAGGGGTAAATGCAGAGATTTTAAAAGAATTTGACTAAGTGAGCAAAAATGCTCACTAAAGAAAGCGCATGTATTTAAATTTCGTTACAAACGACGTTCTGTTATCGTAATGTCTATATTCAGATATCGTCAGCAAGGAAACAAGCGAACCCATTTTTCATACAGTATAAGCTTTTTATAGTTACTCGTTTCCTCGGACATTTAAAGTTCCCGGCTAGGAAATCCTTAGGAGAGAGTATTGTAGCAGTTAGTTTAATTTTTGACTTCCCACTCTGGGGACACTGGACCCTCGCACTCCAAAGCTTAGCAACGAATAACAAATACAAACAAATTAACCTAGGCGCTGAAAATAAAGAATATTTAAGAGATCTTTTAGCATCGACCAATTTAGAAGGAGATAGACGTCTGTCTAGTTTTAGTTTTTGAAGTACATCATCAAACACAACACCATGACCGCGCTGTAGTCGCTATTTTAATTATTATGATCACCATAACTATGACCTTGATCCACATTGTCTGAGTAATTACTATCACTTTTAATATAACAGTAAGTGCCCTTCTCTTTCACTATACCTTATTATCAGCTGCAATATAAAAATTTTGTTATTATCATCATCGTCATCTCTCTAATCAGCAATAAGAGGATTGTCATCTTCGTTGTCATCATTCTAATAAAAACATTCCTGGGTAACCATTAAAGCCTGGTCACTAATCTAGCCAGTAAATAATACGTGAATCAATCAATCGAATAACATCTTGGCAAAATTTATGACATCAATTTCACTTACATATATTTTTTAAAATGCAAACTTATTTTGCTATGATTCTTTGTAATTGATATTGTTGCAACCAATTAATTTACCGCCATCGTGGCTCATTATGTTATTTCTCTTCCCTTGTACTTCTCCTGTGTTTATTAACAGCCTCTCATTCGTTTTTGCTCAAGTAGGACTATACAATGGGTGAGGCTTATTTCTTTGCTTACAAATTGCGAGTGAATAAACTAGTTCTGCATGGAAATATTATCAGGAGTTGAAAATGTTGTCAGACGCAGGAAGCCGAGATAGAGCTGGATTTTAGTTTAAAATAACGCAAGTGTATCGCAAGACTAAAATTACCTAACAATATCTTTAATGTAAAACTTCAATAGTTTAGGTGCCAAGTACCTCTGTAATAATGTTGCACTGCGTCCCCCCACTGTCGCTATCTTTAAAAGGGCGTTTGTGAAATGAATGTGAAAAACATAGGTAGCGAGACACTGTAAACTCACGACCAATGCTAAGTTAGAAGAAAGAGTCAGTAGGGCTTTTACAAGGCTATCTTGTGTAAACGGAATCATGAAAAAACACTAATCGTTTCTTATAAGCTAATTGTTTTTTCTCTCGTGTGTGGTAGGGCTTTCACTTAAACTGAATTGTGGATTTGTGTACTGTTTTCAAAAGCGGAAATATTTCCGTAGTCGTATTATCAGAAACGAATCATTGCCTTTATTGCAAAATGTAAAACTTGTTGGAGTTTCTCAAAAGAGAGAAATAACTATGACTGATAACTGAATAATAAAATAACTGAAGAAAATACATCCTTGTGATGACAAAGGATAGGAAAAAACGTGCTGCAAACAGTTTCTTTGTCCTATTTGTACTAACCGTTGTCTGTATAGTAGATATAAAACTTTTCTTGGGAAGGAGAACTGTACAATATTTCGGTCAGTAAACTATGTAGGCCTAATTTCTGCGGGCCTTGTGATTTACCTCGATGAAATATATTTTACAAATAAATAAACATAAATTATCTTTTTCTATTTTAAATTATAACCTCAGATTTTAGTACTTATATACAGGAACCGAGGCAACAAAATCAGAATTGATTTGGTAAATTTAAAATACACATACTCGGTTTATCATAAAATTAGTTTTTGAATCTTTTGTGTAATGGGAGTTGACTTTAACCGGACTTATCTTCTGGATTTTTATCGATTTTCTTATTAGAGCACTTCACATTTCGATTACTTATGCGTCTTTTGTAAATTCCTTTTTTACAAAAACCATATTTTGAAAAGGCCCTTCTCCAAATCATGACGTTACCTGAACATATCTACAATCCAGGACAAATAGAAGTTAAACTTTTACTAAATTTTTTCGGCGAAAATGGAAGAAATCACGCAAGACACTTGCCACATGAAAGGGGTGTCCGTTTCTGGTATTATTTGTTTTTTAGACCTCTCCGCTTAGCAGCACGGAGGTCTGACATGCAATTGCCAAAAATACTCGTTGTCAAACTTAACAATATTTTGGAAAGGGGGTTAGGGAAACTTGCATATTTCAAAGTCCAACGTAGTAGAACTAATCTGAATAGGCTTCTTGTGAAAAGACACCCCGTATGTCCACCTCTAGTAGGCCTATGCATGAAGAGATTTGTAAGTCACCGACGTACGAGTCTAGATTACAATTTCGAAAACATAACCATATGCTAGAAACATGTGCATTTTTGCAACTCTAACAGCAATAAAACATTTATGAACAAGATCACATCAAAGAAGAACCCAATTTTCAGTTAAATCGAAGGTGTAGAAAAAGTACACATTTGAAGGATTTTTTGTCGGTGATAGCTGAACATGACTTTTCCGATATTTTTAGCGATACCTAAGGATTTAAAGTTGAATCCCGTAGCGTTTTTGAATGTTCATATTTATTGACAAAAACTGCCAAGTTACATTTGCTGTAATCATCAGAAGGGTAATGCCCTTCAGAATTATGCCTCAAAGCTAAACAGGCCATTAAAAATGTGAATGTCTTATTTCTGTCAGTTGATATGCTAACTTTTTGCTTCTTTACCGAATTAATAGATGCCTTGCGTTTGAAAGATTCCACCTGTATGCTGATAAGAGCATTACGAAAAAGGCATTATGTGTTTAGACAGGAGAAGAAGAGATTAAAACCGTATTAACGTAAAGATCCGAATAATCACTAATCGTCCATTTAAGGAGTTTAACTCTTAATTCGGGACACTTATTTGGTAGGATCACAAGTAGTTATACTGTCCCATAGAAATTCAAAATTTCCCAAAGTAACGGATTCATAAAGCTAAACTTTTTCGCCCAACACTGGTCACAGCAATCGCCTGGGGTGAAAAGTAAAGTAATTTTGCTTAGATTTGTTTAGAAAAGGAGATTATTAGAACATATTATTGCAAATAAAACCAGTAGAAGTGATAAATTTCGGGCAATGACATTATTGAAAAATGCATAAGTTATAAACAAATTATTTTTAAAGATTTTAAAAGTATGTAAACCCTCCCGCTCGATTCAAAATGATTGTTTCTGTTTTCAGCGTCTGTAGCATCTTTACTAACGTTGTATTTCTCCAAATCCATCGGAATATCTGCGAACACTCTGTACACCGGAGAAATTTACAGCGTTTCAACCCAAAAGACGTGTTTATTGTACTTGTGAATGCCACCACTAAATCGATTGAGTTCGGTTTTAACGGCACATTCCTCAGACAGGATGACAGGGTAGCGATGGGCAGTACTATCTGGGCAGTTATGGCTCAATCTTCTAGGTTTCCACGAAGTCAAACTCGACGTCATAATAAATCTTCCACTTGTTTATTTCGCTAATTTGGCGTCACTTTTACGGCTTTCAGAAACGGACAAGACGGCAAACACTTTCAGCTGCAACTTATTGAGCTGCAGCCTACTTAAAATTTTACTTAAAAAAAGAAGCAAAACAACTACTTATCATTCTTTCATGGTTCATTAAAACAGGTGAGCTTTGTTTTTTCGCCTGCAAGTACAGAAATCTTTTTTTATGGGACAATATTTAACGTGGGGATCATTTGGTCATAAAAAACACAAAACCAATATTATTGCTACTATATTTCACCACACTTTTGTCATCTACTCTAAAAGGAAGCTCGATCATGAATTAGGGAACATTAAACCTATCTTCGTTGCAAACTCGGATCCAGTGTTCGTCTCATCCAAATGGACTGAACCGGTAAGATGTTCAGTGTATCTACGACTGCTTTGGACTGGAGATATTTTATTTAATATTTGGAAAAAGGGTTGACTGCCCAAAGATATTTATGTGCGACTTGCATGTTTTTCAGTACTTAAAAAAGTTTCGTACTCTATTCATTGACGTTCCATATATAAAATCTTGACCTTCGTAAATAAAGTAACTTTACTTTAGGTTTCTTTCGTCACTTTAGGTTTCTGCCAAATATTTTGTTGCTTAATTTAGCATAGTAAAAGTTCCAATGGGTAAAGAGATAAGAATTTTACATTATAAATGCGATAAGTTCTGTGTATATTTGTGTGAGAGTGACTTTGTGTGGTTATGTTTGTGCGTGTGTTTGTGTGTCTGTTTTTGTATTGGGAGAGGGGCTGTATGAATATATGACTATCCCTCCTAGGTACACATGAAATAATCTTTTTCTTCAAAGATAATTGTGTATGCGATCATTGCAAGTGACTATCTGAGTAGAAATATATTGATAAATTCTTATATATCAAGTAATATAGTATATAAATGCAAACATAAGGCTGCGATCGAATTCCCACATCGTGAGCTTAGCTTACACTGCTTGTGATTAGTGATTATTTTGACATTTTTTGAGTAGACGAGTATTTTTATCTTTGTACACAGAGAAATACTTCTTCTTTTATTTTTTCTGTAATTTTATATCTTTATCTTTGTATCTAGAACCTGTCATAAATCTGCTGCCAGATGACCTCCATATTTTTTCTACGTTCTTTGATCTTGTGCTACTTGCATCCACATCATCTTTTGCATCAATGTCATTCGTATGCTATCTTCTCGTTCTTTCACTGTTTACTATTCCCTCTCAGGGGGTAGCATTCTGTGTTTTTTTATCCACCTAATGTTATTCCCTGCCCATTGTCTTCTCATATAGTTTGTTATCTCAAAGATGTCATTCACTTTTGTTTTACTTCATAATGTTTCATTCTTGATTTCGTCTTTTCTGTGATATTTAGCACGGATCATTGGCCAGCCAGCTTCCTTTCTTGGTTTTAGATAATCATCCAGGTTTCTGCTCCTAAAATCATCGATGGTTATATGACTGGAAGTCTTTCTCCTTAGAAAAAGGAGCGTGTACTGTACTC
>JAAAKL020011534.1:0-13593 GCA_010016065.2 Carybdea cf. marsupialis auct. non (Linnaeus, 1758) | reverse complement strand
AGATAAAAAATAACAGAACTGTTGACATCAGAGGGACCGCCCCGATGTGGAGTCTCTGTATATTCTTACTCTGTGGTGATACCGTAATGCTCAGGTACCTCTACTGAGATGGAGACAGAAAAGTGGCTCATACTTGAAACCGAGATTTAATCCCTGCCCTATGCAACTTCCCAAAAGAATATCGCACGCATGGCCACCAACTCCCTCGTGTATGCAAGGGTAAAACCAATAGAGTGAGAACAGTGGAGGGAGATCTGTTTTTAACTTCAACAGAACCAATCGCTGCACATCTACGTTTTGGCTCGTACCGATGGGGAAGGAGAAGAAAGAGAAAGAAGGAGCCGATTTTGATGTAGAAACTGAGAAACACGCACCGTTATCCACAGGTACGTCTCAAAGATGGTCAGTTGACAGACTAGTAGTCTCAGTAAAAAAAGAATTTGAATCCCGATGATGACGGTCAATCCTTCTTAACTGTTTGGCTCATGATTTTTTTAATTTAAATCAGATAATTTATATCACAGCACAGCACAGCGGGAAGTTGATAAGTGCCTCAACATCAATTAGGCCTATCAATGCTGATGACCAGTGGGGACTGGTGGTCATCAAAACAGGGAATGCAGAGTTATGGCATATCCCCATGAGTATTTGGGTATTGTGGTGGGATGGCCCCTTCTGCCCGTTCATACCATGTTTAAAAAGAGGATAGGATTAACTTTAATTGCGCTTGCTTGAGAATATTGTAATAATGTATCTTCATTTCTGTGAGCTTATAAGTAGATGAAAGTCGTAGGCCTATTCCTTACTGTATACAAGAATGAGTGAGATACTTACGTACTTACTGGCAGTTTAACGTCCTTGCTTTCCCCATGCCTGGGGGATGGACGCCTCCTGATTACGACACTGTCTTGTAGTTCGTCTTCTCCACGTGTTACGGTCTTGGGTGTGCTCAGGAGTCAGATTTGACCGTAGGGCCCCAGACTGGAAACTTCTTTTTGTGCGCGGGCAATTTGATTGTACGATGTAGCGCTCTGCGCGGTTTAAAACAAAGCATATCTGAATTTGCGCGGCTATTTTGCTAAACAATTTATTAAACCTGACCGTGGGCAGCGTAAAATGTGCGGCGAGGTCCCAAAAGCGTGCAGTAGGCTGCGCGTGCGAGATATTGCGCGCCCGTGAGAAAAATTCCAGTGTGGGTAGGGCCTACCACCTTAGCCTGTTTTCGCAGAGCCAGGTCGATGGTCTGTAGGCCTAGATGCTCTCTAGCTCTGACCATGGCAGTGGTCCAACCTTCCTTATGTTTTGCCCCACTGAGCCACCAGATCATGGCATTTTCATTCCTTTCCAGTCACCTGGTGTCTTTGAACAGTATTGCCTGGACTTGACAGGTCTCTCTGAAATACATGTTGATAAAGACACACAAAAATATCACTGCCCATAATATGTTCATATCTACAGCACAAGACAGTATTTATCATTATTCACATTACCTTCATAGATGATGGTGGAATTTCTACTTGTGGCATTTTCATTGAGTTCATTTCTCTTGGACATTACATATTTGTCTCTAAGCTATTGGAGTATGTTTGTCAGTTCTTAAACTGCCTGGTTGTGATTTTAACAACCCACTAATACCATAACGTTCACAAACTGAGAACTAAACATAAACTGCACCTCTGTATGGATAGTATACACCAATTACCGTCAATCTATAATGTGCATTTTGAAGTTATGTACTATGCCCAATATATCTCCTGAGGACTTGCTTAATTTAACTAAACAACTGTATTTCCACATTTCTAATAAGGTTTACCTAAAAATTGATGTACAATATAATTCCAGACCACTAACAACAATTCCATAAGAGATACTTTTCAACAATACCACTTTATTTGAAAGGGTTCCCGTACTTATGATTAGGTATTCTATTACAATATATTTGTACTGTTAAATGTAATAATTTTCAATGGTAGAAGAAGCACAGAATTAGCCAATCAGCAAAGGACCTGGCAAAGCTAATTTACATTTTCTGGTTGATGTAGTAGCGAAGCATTATTACATGACTTTTTAACCCAATATGCCAGTGTACAGTAAGATGTTGGCAAAGTGTAACATTCTGAGATTTAGCCTTCATATTAAAGATGTCAAATGTCAGTGTTTACGTTGACATTACCAATTATGGACCTTGATCTCAAGAACTCCAAGGAATTGGTAGCATAGTTACCAGGGTGATGCAAGGTTGTAATGCCTCCTTAGCAAGATTTGAAAGATAATTTCAGGTACAGTAAAATGCATGCAGTGATCCCATTTGCCCTGTTAAGACTATTGCGGCCTGGTATCTGTCCTCTGTGTAATTTACGGCTCTGTCAGGCAAGACAAGCATACAATTGATGATGTCATGTAACACATGAGCTTTAATCAGTATTTTATCATTATGAGCAAGGCACATCTTATGGTTCAAACATGCTTTTTTCTGTTAGCTTGGAAGTAGGAACACGGAATCAGACTTATTCATTAGATGAATTTACATCCACATGCAAAATTTGTATATAGTCCCGTAACTGATCATGTGTCCACTATGTTATCCATGCTGACTGTTTGTTATGAGTGTCTGTTGTGATAGTCTTGAGTTTTTACATGTTTTGTTGTAATGCTAATAGAATGCAATCATTACGGAGGGCAAATGAAGAATAGTGAAGTGAATCCAAAAACTGGCAACACAACTATTAATGATAAGTTGGTTTGTTGATGGCCAAAAAAAAATTTGCACAGTTTTGCACATCTGGTGATACCTACAAAAACTAGCTAAAAACAGGTAGAAATATGTCACACTTAAAGAGTAAAAGTGCAATTTTTAAAATCATTTCTTACGTTTCCCTTGGTATGGTAGACAAGGGCCAACAAAACCCACTGAAACAAAATCAAGCAGTTCAGGTATATTAAATTCTTTCACCTAGAAACAGAGAGAGATTCTGATGTCATGTTTATAGAACTAGAATCAAATGGCTATTCATGAGAAAAACTACAACACTTCTGTGCAGAGTACTTAAAATTTTCATAACTTTTTTATCAAGAAGATGATGGTAGATTCTATTGTTAAAGCAATATGTACCATTGATCCCCTTCCCCTTTCAACAGGGTATTGTATTCCATATGGCTCTTTGTTTACATTTGTGTAGAGATTGATGTAAACATGGAGTTTGTGCCTTGCAAGACCATCCACTTCATTTCTGGATGCAACTACAGCATGCATTTTCAACAAGGTAGAGCATCATCAAGAGAAACCATGTCTGGTTTTGGCTCCTCTTTCTCTACCATTTAAATGATGTGGTGCCCTCCCCCACACTTTTTGGAAGATGTTCAGATCTATGCAGTTTATTGGTGGGAGTTAGTTTAGGATGGTCTTCTTTCATTGCACAGCCCAGTCTTTGTCATTCCTTTTAAGCCACAGGCACAAGCTTGTCTTTCCTACTGTGTCCTGGGTATCTTTTATTAGAGATTTCTTGTCTTTTGTGTTAAATCCAAGGTCTTTCAGTAACGAGTATATCTGTTGACCAATGAACCAGCGCACTCCAACTTCTATTTATGACTAAAAGCTGACCAACCAAACTTTCATACCTATCACTTTCCTGCAGACAGACATTATCAACTTTGCTCTTCCGTGGCACTGTTACTTCAACCAGTTTTACCACATTCCTTCCTTCAAAACACAAAACTAAATCAGACTTTTGGGTAGTGTGTAGTGGAAAACAGAACTTCCCTCGAAGGTCCACAAACATCTCCCTCTTTCCTTCCTATCTCTGGTCATCTATCACCGTAACCTTCATCATGGCAGATTAGCCTTCCTTTCAGAAGTTTATCTCTTCCATATTCCTGATTCTTTGCCCTTTTCCATCGCTAATTGCTGCTGCCTTCTTTTCCGAAGCGTCTGTGAGAACATGAAGCACTAGATTGTGATGCCAGATGTATCTTTTTAGGCCAAGGGGACAATTTGACAAGGTGTGCCGTGTACTGAGCCTACCACATCTGCATTTCTCATCATCACTTATCGACAATCTTTTCAGGTTTGCAAGGGAAGGAATCACATCATAAACTGACTGTGTCAAAAACTGATTCAAGATTGCTTGTTCCCAGGCCTATACCTCATTCCATCTGATATTTCTGGCCATTAACGTTTTGTCCCATGACACACATTCCCCCTTGTGTGACTACATTCCATAACATACAGGGTATAAATAGAAGCATGCTACTGTAAGCATAAATGCCTTCATTTATGTGAATACTGCTAATTTACCTATGTATTCATTTGTCACCAGATGTTCACTCAAGCCATAAACACAAAAAGAAGAAGAAGAAGGAAAAGAGAAGTAGTGACTCTAGTGATGACTCAAGGAGAGAAGAAAAAGAAGTGGTAAAGCATGAACATAAGGATGGAAGCAAAACAAAAAAGAAGAAGAAGAAGAAGAGAGAAAGGCATGAAACATCTTCTGAAAGTGATGAGAAGGAGTGTAAGGGTAAAAAGAAAAAGTGTGATACTGCCGTAAATCAAGAATCAGAAGAGGAAGAAGAAAAGGTATGTGTACTATGTTTATTAATAAGTTAGTATATGCAGGAGATGGTTGCAAAACATGTTGAATTGTGAACATGGAGGAGTATCTGCAAACTTGGCGGAAAATTGTAGTTAATGACTACTTGGTGCCAATCCTTTGTCCGTTATAAGCATATAATAGCCTTTCATGTTCATCCTTTTAACTATATAAATTTAAAATCACCCCCGATTTGTTTAGTGAAATGGAAGAGCTTGCCCAAGATAAGTCTGGTGAGGGTTGTTTTTTTTCAATATTTCATGTTTGTCATTATATGAAGGGTTAAGGAATTCATGTGTTAAGTTTTGATAGACAGGAAGGGTATATTGCCATTAAATGAAAGTTTAAGCATGCACCTGCATTCTATTACCTCTCTAATCTATGATTTAAATTAGAGCACACGTTTACAGAAAATGTCTTCTGCATTTCTGTTACTTCAAAGCTAGGATGGTGACCTGACATGACTAACCTAGCTTATACCCTTTTCACATGAGAGGCTAGCATCCGTCATGTCTGGGTGAAGTTGTAATTTTCTTGCTCACATGAGTCGTGGGGCTGACGACGTCAGACGTTGACGACGTCCGCTGAATAAATGAAAGTTCACACGTCAGTCCAGATTTCCTCAACGTCAGTCTCCATCTTGGATAGTTTTGTCTGCAGTAACTATTAAATGGCATCTGCTAGCGGAGCTGAATGTTGTAGCGAGGATAGTATGTTTTTTATTACCTTTGGGAATGGTTTCTGACGAAATTGAGAAGTAACAAGAAAAATGAACGTGCGTAAAAATATTATGGTGAGCAGGTAAGAACCGCACTCTCCCTAAAGTTTTACTAATGTCCTCAGTAGGTAGATGCTTGATGCCTCAAAACACTGGTAATATGTTGCTTGCTCTCGATTTTAAACTAGATTTGAAGCTTGAAGCGCTTTGTAGGAGAGCTGACTGATAAATTTAACATGATCAGTCTATGAAGTTATCGAGACCTGCTGGCATACTCGCGATCTTGTTCAGTGTTTCCATTGTAAGCAGTTCCGCTATTATGATATAAACACGTTCTGTGTTTCTTTGTTCCCTATTTCCGTTAAGTACTGAATATTTTTACTTTGTAAAGGAGGCATTCGTCTCGCCTAACTTTGTGCTAGAGATCCAGCTTCGATTTCAATCGTTTGAAAGTCTACATGTCTTTGTTGGCTCTCACCACGTCATCTCGTCAATGTGAACAGACTTCGATGTTGACGTGACGCTGAGGGAACTTGACGTTCGTCAACTGCTCTCCATGTGAATAGGGTATTATTCTTTCTCTACCTACGTCCTCCCATAAATTAATGGAAACTAACAGTAGGAACTTCTAGTAATAAATCCTGCTTCATTTACTATTCTCTTGTTGCGGAATGAAATAAGACTAAGCTTGAATAATATGCATGAAACAACAATGCTGTGTCTGTACAACAGCCCTCTCCTTCCCTTAACAAATAAAGACTAAACTTGTACATTTACCTGCTCCTCCGACATATTTCCATATGGGGAGTAATCTTGTAATATGCTTGCCATGGCAAAATAGGTACCGGCAATCTCATCTGTTACTTTGTCCCATATGTCTGCATTTGTTGAACGCACTCCAAGTGCAGAGAAAGCTCTCTCGTAAAATTCAAATGCCTACGAAGTGAGTGGAATATCGACTCAACTTGAGTAATGGTGAAGGAGTTGCGATGTAGAGTACTTCAACAATATCAATTTGCATTACATTGAACAGAGAGCCGTAGAATAAGGGGCAAACCATCAAAAAAACAAACTAAGGAACAAATGGATGGACAATTTGATAAACCAAGCAGCAAGCAGAATGACAAAGAAAAGCAGAAAAAGCAATCAAATTTGTCTTTTGTAACTTTTCGATGCTCCATCATTGTGTAAATAGATTCTGTTTAAGTTATTTCAAAAGTAATCACATAAACCAACACAGGACAAAAACAAATCAGTGCAATCAAAGCCATGATATGAAGATATCAGTCTAGTTAAACCTTCTTTGTTCGAGATACTATACCTTGTTGTAGTACATCTTCTCTTCTTGGCTGAAAGGTCCCCTTTCGGAATCTGCCGAGGGTTTTGTGCTGTTGGCCGAGACATGTGCACATAGGCGCATCAAACGACCCGCGTTGGAGAATAGCAGGGCGATGTTTTGTCTGCAGGAGGTAAAATGTTACTTCTGTAAAGTAGCATAGTTGACTTGAAAGGAAGAAAGCCTTACGACAAAACGGCATGTTTGCGAGTACAACGAACGATTCTATAAACGAGTGGATTTGCGGTCACATTACGTACGTCAGGAAAAGCCCCTACCAACCAAATATGCTCCCTAGTAACAATAACAAACAACGAGTGCCCGAAATACTTTATGGGCCTCCATGTTTTTTTAACTCGACCTCATACCTCTACTATATGAGCGATCAAAAGATTACTATTCGCAACCAAACTTTAGCGACAACGATTAAGTTTGTGTCGAAAACTAATCCTATCTTTCAAATAAAGTCTTTAAACAATGTTATTCCCAGTCTGTTGTTGGTTTCCGTTTTCCTTTACATGCCTTCAGCAGATTCTGCTGCATAGCGAGCTCTCTACGCCCATGCTCATGCCATCATCTGTCCGACCACTTGATAGCAAAGCAAGACCAAAACTGACGAGTCCTCTTACCCAAGAACGTTGACTAGAAACGTAGCCATTAACCAAGGAAAACCAAATATCAGCCTGCTACAGGAGTATGTCTTTTTAACAAAATATGCATTTCAACTATAATTTTTACAGGGCAGTAAACGAGGGCCCCCACTCAATCCTCACAACCTTCAGTCAAAACACTGCCTCCGCAAGTTTGAAAAAGGTGTAACAATGCTATTCACAAACAGTTTAGGTAATACCGCACATTAAAATCTCTTGTAAGCCCTAGAAAACACAGCTCATTCTAACTGACATTAAATACATGTTATATGAATATATTTGACTTTTCTTACTTGTTTGCCACGACCTCAAATGCTTTGATACCCTTTTCCAAATAACTGTAGCTTTTCTTCCACAACTCTTGCTCCTGGTCCTGTGGAATGCCGTATCCTCGTGTACAGTTAGCAGCACAGTTCATGTAATATACGCCAAGCTCGTTTCTAACATTTCCAAGGCGACCGGTAGTTTCAATAACCTTCCACAGCAAAATGATAACAGTAATGAAATTGAGTACGTTGTACGTGGTACTTAAGTTAGTACATAACTGCACACCTTATGGACGTTTATATGCCTACACCATGCAGCTACTAATTCCACTGTCGGTACAATAGGAATCTTTGCCTCAAACTAATGATAGACGTTACGGATATTAAGGATATGATATCTAAATAATACAGATTACAAATGTAATAAGTAATGCTCAAAGGTAAGACATGATTCGCACTATAAGAATTCTTATGGTATTCTTTTGATACTCAAGACGAGGCTTATGGGCTGGGATGTTCGTTTCCCTTGAAAACTCACCAAAGGTTGTTTTTAAGTCAAACCCTTTGTTCAACTTTGTATGCATTTTTAGTAATACCACGATTGCATTTCAATCGGGGAGATAAAAATTTTATTTTACCCTATTTATACCCAGGAGGAGCTATGTACAGTACCAGAAGAAGGAACGTAAGTTCCGAAATCTCGCCGAGAGCAAGAGTCAATTTTTGATGTGTAAATGTAGTTTTTAAACTTAATGACCTTTTACCTGTTTTAGTTTTACTGCTTACGGCGCTGGCGGGGATCGAGCCCAGGATCTCCCACACCAAAGACGAAGACTCTACCATCGTCCTCAATAAACATGAAGTGCTTACAGCGATGAAGGGGGTCGAATATATATTTATATACATCTATATATACTTTGTTCGTAACGATTTCCTATTTCATGCACACGAGCTACTTTTTTCTCCTCCATTTTGTCATAGCATAGATGTACATATAGTTGACTATTTCGTCAAGGAGAGTCTTTAATACTGTTGAATAGCAATTTGTACGTCTTAAAGTAACTCCACTCCACTCCAAAACGCCTTTACGTCTCCTAAATTAGAGTAGATACAAAGTATATGGCTCGTCTGCAGAGAGACGGGGGTTTATTCCTTCTTGTTTGAATCAGATGCATAACGATCAACTGAGGGCCTGTGGACCCAGTTATCGCTAACTGAGCCAAATTTATCTACTCCAATTAACTATTAAAATCTGCATGTGCAAGTTTGATTGAAACAGAATAACTTTACTTGATTAATGCGTTTCATACCTCATTGACGACGTCATCATCGGCTTCCGCAGGATATAATTCCAGGCTTTTCTCATAACAACCAGAGGCGATTAAGAACAGCTGCTCTTCGTGAAGACCAAAGGGCTCAAAAGCACCTACTTCGATTTCGGAAATATTCACCTCTCCGCATGCATCAGTAACATACTGATCGTCTGAATTCAAGGTCATAAATTCTTCTTTATGTGCCAATCGACAATCGTTGTTGCAGCGTGCGAGAAAGAAGCAAACATCTCCAACCAACATTAGAAGCTTTGCATGCAGAAATAACTGTTTTGTGGAATCTGATGAAATGCTATGTTTACCTATAAAAATGACGGAGAACGATAGAGAAATGGAAACTAATATAGGATAGCAATGGACAGTTAAACAAGGCTCAAAGATTTTGAGACTGTTATAACCCATGAATACTCAAAGGTGCAATTTAGACATACTATAAGGAGGATTTAATGCTCGCGCTCCTGCTTATCTGTACTCATCATAATCTAGTAAAGACCTTAAAGATCAATTTGATTTATCATACACATTCATACACATTCCACTTATAAAAATGACTTAGTGGTAAAAAACCAATTCTCAACTTTTTGAGCTAGTGCGAGAAACTGTGTAGTACTACAACACAGTATCTATAAAACGTTTTCGCCATTTTTTATCCTATTGTACTTACTTAATGGAAATCAAAGTTTAACAAATTGCATCGAAATGTTCTACACTTGCCCTGCCTTTCACATATGAAGTAACTTCTTATATACTATGAAACTCTCACCTCGGCAAATAAGACCAATCTTCAGAAATTTTAAGGCACGCCCATATTTCGTTTTTCGAATACTGACTTCGGCGAGTCTACAGTATGCCTGGCTTAATTTCTGAAAAAGGGTTATTTGATTTTCGTCAGTCATTCTCCAAATTTTCTGCGATGCTTTATGATTTGGACTGTCAGGCCCGCTTCTAGGCTTGACATCTAGCCAGAGATCCGCATGAACCGTACTGGACTCAACTGGATTGTCTCCAGTAGCTGCTTCCGCTTGTTCTTTTGGTGCCTCCTCTACCTCCGGAAGGGCAGTCCGTTCATGTTGACAACGAAGAGCCTAGATAAAGAGGATTTAAATTATCCATAAACATCAGCCAAGACAATCATCCAGATATTTACAAGAAAATGACTAGACAGTGGAAACAAAAACTACCAAGACCCAAAGTTAAATTGTATCCTATCCCCTTGATTCAGCGTTCATCCCTGGAAACATGATACGTGACAATCCTCTTTCCGCTCCATATTATTGTATAAATGATTATTACGAATATATGTTTTAAGGGTCGATTCCAAGATACTCATGACTGACCCGTGTTGTTGCAGTAATAGCTGTTGGCATAGGTGATTACTTTGCAATGAAGGGGCCTTTTTTCTGACAAGGTCTAAAAATACGAATTTTCGTTAGCAAATTACACGAGAAATGAACGCCGTCATGACGCTTTTTACACGACGCCTTTGTTGCAAAGAGTTGGTAAAAAGAGAGAAGAAATAAAAGATAACAAAAGCTCAAACCAGGCAACTATACGAATACACGGGGTGGTAAGGGGATACATAAATCCCGTTTTCCAAGATATCCTACATATAAAATGTTATATGTTATTTACAAAATTTGATTTCTGACTTCAAGAGTACCATATTAATTTGAATAATCGGGTGAGATTCAACACGTGATTTTTTAGATGAGGATTATATGATTTCTATTACAGCTTCTCCACTGATTAAGTAAAGAATAACAAGAATAAGACACCCATGATCTACATACCTGAACAACATGGTAAACAACTTTGCGGTATCTCTCCTCTTTGCTTAAGCTAACCATACCATCGGCGAGCTGCAATGAAGATATGGTCAAAATATCAGTAAGGCTACGAAACAGGGTACCATAATTTTAAGTTAGCTCTGAAGTCATTCCAGCACTTCTTTGATAACTCCATTACTTTACACTGTTTTAAATAGTGACTGTTTCTTCTAGCTGCACAAAGCACAAAATGTCACGACGGTACCACAAAGGAAAGAAAAGAGTTGAGAATTCATTGAATTGTTAAAAGCGCCAATCAAAATGTGGGCCGCACCTCTGACGCCGTGTTTCTAGATTGCACGAACGGCCCAATTACAAGACAACCTTTCTTTCTGGAAAGCAGTTCTTTTACGGTGTCGTGTCGACTGACTCCCAACAGCTAGATAAAAAACAGACCTTGCCATGTCCATGATACGGGAGCAATCATCTGTGCACATTTCAGCAAAGTCTGTGCATTCAAGCAAGTGATGCCCTATGGAAGAGTGACATTGCTTAACCAACCTGTTTCACCTATAATAAAGAGGTGAGCCTCATGCCGATTATGAGGCTCGCCAAAGGTAGTTCAAGGTTATCGGCCGTCCAATCATTTTGGGCAGCATAAAACTGCACAGAAACGGGATGAAGACAAATCCAATGATCAATGATCAACAACGGTATTTTTAACTGGGAATAAAACTATAAAGAAGGATACGAGGGAACGGAATGCCAAAGAGGTACTCGGAGGTTCAACATTTTTATAATCAATAATTTCATGGTCTTTCAGTTGTATATCCACAAAGAGTTAAGGGCATCTATTACTCTCAGTTCAAAATTACTCACCATTTCTTGCGTTTCAGAGTTAGAAAAAGTTGAGCCATTCGTATCACTGACCTACGGGGGGAGATATGTGGATATGCTACATTATGATATACAGAAGGCGTATCACAATTGCCCCGTGCCACAAAATTGTTTTCAGGATTAGGCGCAAACTGTTCCCAAGCGAATCATCACTTAAATCAACATATAACTAGCTAAATCAAGTAGGAAACTAAGGATCTTGGTGACGTAATTAAGAACTTAAGTCAGTAACCAACAAATTAACAAACTTGGTAAATAACTACCGACTGATTAACTGATTAAATTCTAGACGAGCAAGTGAATGAATGAACATATATATGTGAAATTAAATTAACAACGATAAATAGTAAAAAAACAATGAATGATGCAATGAAAAAATCCAGTAAACAAGAAAAGAAGAAAATAAAAACAAAAACTACGTTAACGGCTTATGTTACGAAGGCGTGATGGTAAACAATTCTGTATAGTGAATGTCAAAGGTGGGCGAAGGAGCAGTGCAGCTTTGAAAAGTGCGATAACAGCCCAAACAATTAAAAAATATTTGTGGAATAAAGGAAGTGCGCCTTTTACAAGAATTAGTGCTAGTCACCTTTGTACTACACGATTCCGCATCTGATTCCCAACGGTCTGATTCATCTTCACTGTACACTGGTACATCCTCCTCAAAATGTTCAAGTTCTTGTATCTTTGGCTGAGTTAATAACATTTCATCGGGATATTCTTCGTTTAATTCCGATAGAAATAAGTCAGCCAACAGCAGATTGGCAGAGTGTATGATCTAAGGATAAAAAGTGTTCAGATGTACATCATTTAAGTATCGTGCATTGCAAAGGTCTGTTGCAGGTCATTTGCTTTGCAATATCGATTCATATAATTTGTTAACCAATCTAGGTTAGTGCTTTCGATAGGTTGTTTCTGTTATCATCATTTCGTTTTCCCATATAAAATTTCTGCCATGAAAAACGGGGGGTTTCCAGAAATGGAAACAGATGCATTGTAACTAATACAGCTACATTTGGTAAGTTAGAACGATCGATAATAAGCATAACAGAAACAAGCTAACAAAATAAAAACGATACATAACCATATAACACATCATCTGTAGCGAAGTAACTAAACCTCATTAGATGCTTTGCAGGCTGCCATACGTACTATACTAGCCGGATTGTCGACTTTACTATTGCACTATTTAGTGCAATGGTAAAGTCTTCGCTTTCGGAGTGGAAGATCCTGGGTTCGAACCGGGCCAGCGCCCCAAGCACTTCATGTTTATGAGATCTATATATATTTATATATATACATAGTAGAACCTAAGTAGCAATTCTGTAAACAAGAGTGCTTGATACATGGATTTAGAGCAAAATGAGAAGAGAATTACCAAAGAGGAGTTACTAAGAGTTTCATGCTATTGATATCCTATTTGTTAATATATATATTTATATATCTATCTAAGTACTCAGGTAGACACGTTAGCGATCATGAAATACATAGTATAGAACTCAACAAACACAAAATGCATGCGGCACTGGCGGGGATCGAACCCAGGAACCACATTCGGTAATGTAGATATGAAATATGAAATAGCAATGAATAGAGAGATATGCTTAACACTTGAGATGGACTTTCACCTTCAAAGTGGTTTAATACTTGCAACCAACCCTCGACTTCATGACCAGAATACAAACACCCAACCATTAGACCACACAGACCCAAAGGTTAGGAGAGAGTGCAACTGGTCAATGCGACGCTTCTTATCCCCCTCCCGACGTGATCATGTTTGAGCCAGCCAAAAATGACGTACGCTAGATATGTAAGGTTTCACATCCTATCCCGTATTGTATCCTATCCTGTGACGTTCATTGCACCGAGGAAAACATTGTTCAGTAACAGTTTTCCTTATCATCTACCATACCATACAGATACGAAGTCGTGTTATTTCTCCTTAGATATATTGTCAACAAAAGTATACAAATCCACTATTCGACCCTGCATGGAGTACTGTAGCCATATTTGGGGAGGAGCTCCTACTTCCCATCTTGAGGT
>JAAAKL020011533.1:0-13594 GCA_010016065.2 Carybdea cf. marsupialis auct. non (Linnaeus, 1758) | reverse complement strand
CGTGTGCTTTCAATACCTATCAATTTTTTGGCTTGTTAGAGTATAATAAGTAAACTCCCGTCTAGTCATCACTTAGTTAACATAAAAGCCTAAATTTCAATATAGTATGCCAAAATGGTAAAAGCTCAATGTTCTCAACTGATTGTCTACAGCATGCATCAGTAGTCTATACGTTGGGAGCTGCAAAGGACATTTAAAGATTCAAAACATGCATGAAATCATTAAAGACAGCTAATAGCTAATAGCTCTTTTAATGGATTCAAAAGCAATATTCTCTAACACAAAACAAGATCTGATTTCCTACGCATGTTAGATGAAGATTTGCTCAATAGGGATAAGAAATCCTAAAACCAGTGACATACTGTGCATAGGAGTATCCATTAAGTTAAAGTTTCCATTTTTCAAATCTGTATGATTCCCTTTTGTGTACCTAAATTATCACTTTGTCGCAAGAAGCACTTTGTGTTTCCTTTGGGATTGTTTAGCCCTTTTCCGTGTTGTTTTTTAATCGTCCAACCATAGATTGTTTAATTTTTACTTCCTCCCTTTCTTCTGTTGTTTGTTATGATCTAAAGGTTTGTTCAGTTTAATAGTATCGTTCTTTGCGAGGAACCAGACTGATGAGAGTGTAGCGAAAATCTTCTCTGATTGGAACACGATTCCGCTATTTAAGATTATCTACCAATATAGTTTTCTGTTCCTCGTCGGCAGTAAGGATATCATAACTACCTCTAATGATTTTAAGAACTCTAAAACTGAGGGAAGGATGATATGGTAACACTTATGTATCCCTAAGTACCCCTTGGTCATTTCTTTGGAAGGCTAAAACAGCAAAGGCCTATCGAGTGACCTGACTTTTTGTTCTATTCTCTGATATGAGCCGCTCATTATAACCACGTTCCGTGAGCCAAGTGACTAGTTGACTACATCTGTTGTTAACTTCTTCTCGCTCAGAGCAAATTTTACGCAACCTGTGCCTGCCTATAAGAAGTTGTCTTTTTGGTAAGAAATGTGTGACAGGACGTATAATGTAAATACTGGTTACTATCATTAGGTTCTAAGTACAAGCCTGTAGCAATTCTTCCAATTTTTGCCACTTTCACATTCAGATAGTCGATTTACTGGTTAGCATATAAATATATATAGCTCAATAAACATGAGTGTCAGAAATTGAACCCAGAATCTCCCATACCGAAAACCCCGACTTAACCACTGCACTAAATAGTGCAATTTTTAAGTTGAAAATTCGGGAAGTCGATTTCGAATTCACATCACCACAAGCAACCTAATTTTTTGCTTTCCTTCTAGCTTCATCAGTGCCATTTTCATATATACGTACTCACGAAGACACCTAGCAATCTGATTTCCTAAATATTTTTGATGAAGGGAGAAAATAATGTAAGAGGCACATTATGATATAGTTTAACATATAATGCGTCAAAGTAAAACTAAATCTACTACAAAACAAACAAGTAAAAGTTATTAAAAAGCGTAAATTTTGTTGCGCTTTAAGGAATTTTTTCAAGGCTTCAGACAACTACAGAACTTGGTAAATTTATGCAAAAATAACACAACAGAATTTCTTAACAAATGCTTTTATTTTATAATGAAACATGAATTAATGACTTGGAAGTTCATTTTACATCAAAATTACCTAAATTATCAAAGTCGTACAATCAAGGTGGAGACATCATCTTATAAAATCCAATAAAAACATGACACCTACGCCACAGGAAGTTAAAATTCTTTTCCTTTGCTTAACAAACAAGAGATAGCATTATTCAGTTATCTACCAAGAATGTTCCCTAACCGATAGTTCAAGTATCTGTCAAAAACACAAGTTAAGCAACTTGAGGAATTTGAACAGATTTGTAGGAGTCCCATTGCTGCAAGAGATATGTCCTTGGCACCTTAGATAAAAAGGACGTAACCTAATTGACATAAAACTTCATTGGAATCAGGGATTACATTTTTAAAAAACTTAGGTGTAGGTAAACGTGACGTATCTAGGTTTTAGAACATCGGTCAACTAAAATAAGTGCTTTGTTGCCACCTAATTTCGTCGGGACATTCAGCAGATTTAAACTTGCTGCCCTTAGTGTTCTTCTCTACTTTGTTCTTCATTTGCCTTTACATGTCCGTCTTTTTAACAAATTAGAGTTTGCAACAGACCTTACACGCCCTCCCCTCCATAGTCTACAAAGACATTTAACGATACTCTGAAAGACTTTCACTCTACTGGGAGGCGTACTGATAGGCGACTGACATACGCATTGATAGGTTACTAAGATACCTACTGATAGGTTACTAAGATACCTACTGATAGGTTACTAAGATACCTACTGACAAGTTGCTAAGATACCTACTGATAGGTTACTAGGATACCTCCTGATAAGTTACTAAGATACGTACTGAAAGTCTACTAAGATGCCTACTGATAGATTACTAAGAAACCTGCTGATAATCTCGTAAAATACCCTTTTATAGGCTACCGTGATACCTACTGATAACCTACTCAGATATCTACTCATAGTCTACTATGGTACTTACTGATAGTCTACTAAGATAGCCACTGATGGGGTATTAAGATACCTACTGATAACCTACTCAGATATCTACTCATAGTCTACTATGGTACTTACTGATGGTCTACTAAGATAGCCACTGATGGGTTATTAAGATACCTACTGATAATCTACTTAAGGTACATACTGGCAGGTTACTAAGATACGTACTAATAATCTACTAAGATATCTACTGATAGGTTAATAAGATGCCTACAGATAACCTACTCAGATACCTATTGATTATCTAATCAGATACCTACTGTTAGTTTTCTAAGGTACGTACTAATAATCTACTAAGATTATTACTGATACTCTACAAGGATAACCTACTGTTAGGACACTAAAATGCTTACTAATAGTTTACTAAGATAACCTATTGACAATTTACTAAGATACCTACTGAGAGGGTATTTGGAGACGTACTGATAATTCACCAGAATGCGTACTGATAATCTTCAAACATACCTACTAATAGTTTGTTAAGATACTTACTTATAGGCTACTAAGATGCGTACTGATTGGTTGCTGAGATACATCCTGATAAGTACTAAGATACCTACTGATAGTTTGTTAAGATACTTACTTATAGGCTACTAAGATGCATACTGATTGGTTGCTGAGATACATCCTGATAAGTACTAAGATACCTACTGATAGGTTACTAAGATACCTACTGATAGTTTGTTAACATACTTGCTTATAGGCTACTAAGATGTGTACTGATAGGCTACTGAGATGAAATACTTCCCCTGTTCCTTCTCCCTATCTACATCAGTAAGGTTGTTGGTCTTATTAGGTACAAAGGGCATTCATACATAAATGAAGGTGAGTCTTCTAGGTGAGATTAGAATCAAACGAGGTGTACGCCAAGGATGCACGCTTTTACCCAGTCTCTTCAATCCGTACTCAGAAATTTATATATCTCGGACAATTGATCACCAAAGATGGTAAATGTAATGAGAAGATACAGAGAAGAATAGAACTAGCCTGAATAACATTCTCTAAAATGAATAAAGTGCTGACGTCAAGAAAGATTTCATTAGATACAAGACAGTGTATTCTTCAGGGTTTGTTTCATTACTTTACATGAACATTTATCAAATAAATCAGTAGCAGCCTCTGAGCTTTGGATGTATAGAAGAATGTAGAAATTAAGGAAGTTTTACGAAGGATAAACATAAAGAATGTACTATTTAACATTATACAAACGCAGAAACTAAAATATGTTTGGTCACATAATTCGTCAGAACGGATAAAGCCGCACAAATCTGGAGGGAAGAGTGAAGGGGAAAAGAGAAAGAGGAAGACCAAGAACATTAAGTTCACTAACATCATCCAGTGGACGCCTTTAAAATACTCAGCAGCAATTCCGCTGGAACAAAATCGACGAGAATGCTTAACTGTTGCATCGAACCCTCGACTAGAGGACGGAACCAATGGATGAATGAATGAATGAATGAACCAATGAGAAGTCATGATCATAATAGTCACTCTAGTTTTTAAAGCTATAAATATTATCATTATCATAATTATTATCATGAATATCATAAGGCTATAGCTATTAATCTTTTTCATCATAAAACGACTCTATTAGTTTTACTAACTTAGACGTCATCGTCCTTATCGTCATCTTATCTAACATAGTTGTCTTTACTACCATTGACTTTTTGCACGATTTTTTGGTAGTAAGTGGTTTATGCTTTATTTGAAGCCAGAGTTATGAGGACTGCAGTGTAAGGGAACTGTGCTTGAATGATTAAGAAGTTGGTTACAGAATTATCACACTTTTATCCTGGGTAAACATGAAATCAATTTGTTTCGCTTAAATCCTTTATTTAACAAGGAATGTTAAAGCGAATCTTGCTCTGTGCATTTCTGTATTTGGACAAGACCACAAGAAGGTGTCCATTGGGGGATCGTGTTTACTCCTATAAACTCTACCTAATGCCAAGCATGGGAGGCCTTCACACGTACCTATTTTGTATTACTTACTTTTGATAGAACAGTAAAATATAAATAACATGTTCTTATGTTTGCATAAAGCCAGTTGCATTCCCATCAAGGTGTTAGATGTTAATTTTGCGTTAGTCCTGAGAATCGTTTGTCTGATCATTGTTTGATAAAAAGTATCATATAACTAAAAAGAAAACAAATGTTCCAGAGTTTATAAATGTCTCTACTATGCTTCAAGTGTTCCTTGCTCTTTTTTAAGAGTGCGCACTTCAATCTGTTTGTTCCCCTATATTTAATGTCCTTTACGAAAACATTAAACTTAAAAAATGGAACTATAATGACTGCACTCCTTGATTGATCTCTTCTACTTTATTGATTAAGTCTCAGTTCCTGTAATAAATCTTGATTAGCACTTATATTTTCATATCTGTTGAAACATTTTGTCAAGTAATCTGAATTTCATATCCTCGACTCTACTTGAGCGTTGAGGAAAGCCCAGTTATTTTAAGATTAAACTTGAGATGTTCCCAACATGATTTCAATTTCTTCACAAAGTTATCGGGTTAAATTCGTCGTTGATAGGATGACATAATTCCCATCGTATCAAAGTTATTTTAATATTATATCACACTCCTACCGTAGAAAATCTGATAAAAGGCAAGCGATCTCTTTTTCAAAGCCTCGTTTTCGTTAAAGCCAAATATCTTCTTTTGAGAAAATATTATTTAATATTACTTGATCGCTTTCTGAATGATAATGAAACGGTCAAAGCTCATGATTGTACCTATCTCTAGCATCTCATCAATTCTTTCCTCGCAAAATGAAATAGCATGAGATGACAGATGTAAGAATTTCTATTGCAATGTGCGACTACGATCGTTTCATGCACAGTTGAATGTTAATCAAGTCAACAGAGGTATAAGCTGTTGAATGTATCCAATCTTTACTTGCTGCACTCCTTCTTGTCACTCCAGAACAAGAACTTTCCCGGCTTCAACCCTGTACACTCTTTGTTGTAAATTATGCTCCAAGTTAAAAAGTGCAGCCTGCTAAAACCAAGTAAAATATTTGGCTTGTCACTGATCTTGTGTTATTTGCCAGCTGTTAAATATTACCAACTAACATATGCTTTTACAGATCTTTCTCTTCACTAATTTCAAATACGCAGCTACCAACTGACTTCTTATGCAATGTGTATAATGTTGTTTTCATAACATTCCTTTTTTACTCAACGGTATCAGTCCTGCAAAGATAACTTTTAGATAGAAAGAAAGTCCTTTAAAGCAAAAAATAAATAATAGACAAACTACCTTTGAAGCTTATTAACGGAATATACAGGCAGATATAACTCTTGTCTACGCAGTGCCTGCCCCAGTCACTTACTTCTAACTCCCCTACTGTCACTATCCTACTCCTATCGTATTATTGCAGGAGTCCTTTGACCTCATTTTTACATAATCTGCCTATACATTTTGCCTCCCTATTTTTCCAAGCTGATTCTCTCCTGTACTAGTCTTTTCCGGGTTGTCCTAATTGAGTAGACTTGTGTGAAAACTTTGCTGCATAGTTCCTTGTCTGTAATTTCTTCCTGTTTCATCGATTTAAACATTATGGTTCTTCTTTGTTTATCTTGCTTATTTTTTTTCATTATTTGGTTCTATTACATTCTTTTTCCTCTTCCTATGTTATGTCTTCCATTTCATTCTGTAATACGCTCTCGTGTTTTTTTGTCTTATTTTTGTAAATTATATTTACAATGTTTTAAGGTGCTACTTTGCTACTATTCTCTACCTTTATTTTGATATCGTATATGAAACTTAGACTCAAATAAACATTGTTGCATTATTATCGTTTTATTTTTATGCTTTGCTTATATTGTGTGTCACAATTACTACGATACCCAGTGCTGGTTTTTTCTTTTCCTATCTTTGCTGTATATACAAATGATGTCTGACAAACGAAATAAGTTTAAAAGTATGACTTCTTGAACTACGTTTGACAAGTAATACCACATTCTTTTAATGAAGTCATTCTTTTTACATGCCTAGACCAACACCATAGTCAAAAATCATAACCATAGAGCTTTAGCTGAATATATCTATCTTAAAGTATCTCGCCAAAATGTGGTATGTTGGTTTGCGTACGTAATGGATACATCTTAAATATGGGGAATTTACAGCTGTGTTTTTAATGGCTGGCAAACGAAGAGAATCTTTTCTTAAAGCAAGTGCTTCAAGATCAGTAATGTTATGTGGCAAATTTACTTAAAATATCTGTTGAATTTTTATTTTCAAATTATTTTAGTAGAACAGTATGATAGTATATACCTTTTATAACGGAGATTACCAAAAATAATCGCGTGCCTTTTCCATCTTGCATACTTTCGTTGTTTGTTGTCTACATGACTTCTTTAATCTGGCTAAGTATGATGACTTAGTTTTGTCTGAACCAAATGTTTGTTAAAACATGTTGAGATAGAATTAGGAAACACATCGAACCGTATCATAAGCCGTTATTTTCTTTTTGAACGTAAAGGAGGGTCTATGTCCTTACTCGACTTGGTTAACAGGAAAAGGTCTGTCTATCTATTGATAGCATGTGCTTCTTTATTCAATCAAAGGACTTTTGTTTAAAACCAATGACCGTTAATGAGAATCTTTTAAATTAATGACTCTGCCCATTCTTATATCAATGTGAAAAATAGTAAATGGAGTAATAAATAGTTAGAACTTACAGTTATCTCTTGTTTATTATTGCATTTTTGGAAATTTCTTCATTACCCCTTTCCTTGTATAGACGTTTCTGTATTCAAGGTCACGATAATAGCATTATTAAACAAAGAACCATAGACATTGTAACTGTTAAAGATTAAATAATGAAACACCTACAAGCAGACAACCCACTTATGGTTCACGAGAATTTCCATACCATTGAAAACTTCTTTCTGCATAATGTGTGTCCAGTCATAGAGATAAACTAAGATTCCTTCCGCCCATTCTTCCGCCGTCAGAAAAAGTTTAGTTAGTGCTGTTAGGTTTTAGTACGAATTCTTTTTGCTATTGTACATTTTTAAATTTGATCATATTGCCCACTTTTATACCAATTAGACATATTAAGTACTAGGGGAAGAAACAAATGACTGTCCCCTTCAGCCTCAAATATGGAAAGCAGGTATTCTATTTTGTGGACCAAAAACGACATATAGTTTTGCGACGGTTTGATCTTCTTTACTTGACCTCGTTTTCACTACACTCAGCTCCGAACTGGTAAGTGCATTTATGGTCATAAACTAGTCTCCTTCAGGCAATAAAAATACCTTTTTCAAACAGCTGCTGCTGTTTCAAATCTAACTTGAGCCTATTTGTAGCAAATAGGCACCTCCTGAATACAAAGGTTCAATTTTAGCTGGTTATCTGTAAACCTTGAGCATAATAAGGATGCTTTTGTATCGAAAGATCTAAAATTACATAACTTCTTCACCTAATAGCTTCATAAGGTTTTCCTTGTCTTTTCAAATAATTGGAACACTTATCTTTTAGCAAACTAACATAACTTGCATTGATGTAATTTAAAATTGAAATTTATTATGTTTTCAAATTACTTTGAAATGCTGGCATGGAGAGAATTTGAAAATATTTGCAAACTTTGTTCCTTAACTCCCATCACTCGCTTTTGTGTTTGTGTTGAGTAGGAAATAGAACAGTGATATTCCAATAAAAAGAAAGTATACATAAGAGGTATATAACTCTCACATTTATATCACTTATGAAACAAGTTATCATATAGACATGAATGCAATAGAAACAGTTTTCCATAGGCTTTAATCCGGTAAGCTATCGGGATTCTTAACAAGTCCAAAACCTGCCAGTGCATGTTCTTCTCAGAGGAAAATAATTTACACAAGAACTTTACGTGCAGCAATAGACTCGGCTAATGTTGATCGATCTTGTCACATTTTTATTCCCTTAGTGCTTGATTGGCTATCACTTAAAGAATCTCAATAGTTCCTTTTTATATTAATTCTCTGAGAAATCAAACCTCAAGAATATGAGGAATTTTGTAATAAGTGCAATCGCGTTGTAACATGTCTGTAACACATTTGGAATGCGTTCTCTGGAAACCTCCTCCTGTCCAATGGTGAGATTTTCTTAGAATTCCCTAGAATGCAATTTAAGCCAACACGTTTAAGGTCCCTGTTTATCAAAATCAATTAGTTTCCTTCTTGACTTTCTGTGACTTTTAAAATAGCTACACCTTTTAGGGGATACTAGTAAACGATGCGCTGTAAATCCATTGGATACCTTAAGAATTTGCCTCAGTATTTACCCTTTAGCCTATACACTGAAAACATTGATATCGTCACTTTAACAAGATTTCACCTTTAATATCATATCATACCTGTTTAGCTTTTTGAAAATTGACTGTTTTTATATTTTTAAATACTTGTAAGGCACTATTATGTTTAAAGAAAAACATCTATGATGACAAATTACTTTGCGTTAGCACTTCTAGCAAATATGAGTAACTAATGTAAATAGCGAAATCTGACAACAGCCAAATCCTGATGAGAATCCAGAGAATGGTTGATCATCATCAAAGTAACTGTTGTTGTAGCCCTTACATAAAGCATAAACATGTCTTCCCTTATTAAGTGGAAAAAATAACTTTCTTCGCACTAACTTAGTGTTGCCTTAATAGTTTGTGTTCGTTTGGAAAGTCCAATAAACAACGCATTGTTCGATCTTTATTTTGTTCCAGTTTAGTTATTTATATAATTAAAAGTGATTATAGTATAATACGATAGCTCTACTGTTTTGACGTAGGTACTGGTAGTTTTATTTTTACTTTAGAATCATCCCTTACAAACTGATAAGGGTACCAACACGTGCTTCGGCTGCCTTAACATTTTCATAAACTTTTTATTGCTAAAACAATGAAGTTGATAGCATTGTAGGAAAACAATTACAGCATTTTGAGTTAAAAGGTTCCTTATACTAGCCAGGGCTCGTTGTTCTCTCTTTACGATTCGTTTTTTATCAAAACATGATGTCCGACCACTGTTACACGAGCGAGTTTTGTAGAGGTAGAGAATACAAATGCTTGTGCTGTAAAGCAAAATCGGTGCAATCGAAACCAACACTATTCTAATTTTCTGCATAATATTAAAGAGATCAGTTTATGATGTTTTTAAAAATCATTTTCTAATCAAGGAGCAACGTTTACTATTTTCTTTGTCTACTTCATACTCTATTTATACAAAGCACGTGTTGGTATAGAATCAATTTATTTCAAACCTCTTGGACAATTTTTAAGTAATACCTTAAATTATTTTCTAACTTATCACAAGTCAACAAAACATTAAGTACAATTTTATCTTCCTGCAAAAATAATAAGAGCTACTTTAGGCAGGATGGATAGTATAAAGTACCATTTAAAAGATCAGAGATAATAAGTGCAACGCTGCACTGATTCTGTTGTATATCAAATCCTTGTTTTTAAAGTATCAGTATGCACATGAATTCAAGTAGTTACCTTCTTGGAAGTTCTTTTACTATCATAGCAAAGATTTTCCTTATTTTCCTATATTAAAACTATAATCTGTGCTACCTCTTCAAACAGACTAAACTCTTATTGCAGCTCCAAGGATTAATAAATGCTCTTTCCTAGCGATTCACCCGGTAGTTCTTGCAGTAGGTTGAAAAATAAAGAACATGATCTTGACAAAAGGCATTTGTGATAATACTTATAAATCGTGACAACATTACAATTTTGCGATGTAACATGAAATCATAAAAACTACTAATGTTTTAGGGCAAAAATGTGAAAGATTTTGTAACAAAATCGCTTTTAAAAAATTACGTGAAATTATATCATTAAAAGGCAAGCAATTTTTTATGTCTTTTGTGGAAATCTCATTGTAACAAATCCGAGATCACGCATCAATAAGGCATTGAATTCTTTGGCAGTAGTTTTACATTATTTGTTATTACTTCATCGAATCTCTTTAAAACTGGTATGATGAGTGGGAGATTAAGTTAAAGTGTTTTAAAATATAGTTTAGCTATGGAGTGCGTGGTTGAAATGTCCTTCAATTAAAGATGTTAAACAACAAGCCACAGAATGCTGGCTTTTTGTCATTTCAGGTGATGACATTGATGGGAGACATTAGCATGAAACGAGTCGTAAACTATTAAAAACTACGTTTCGAGAAGTACTTCTCCAATCATAAGAATTTTTTTGACAGATGTGTTTTATTTTACATGCAAGGGCCCATAACCATTAATAAGTGGAAAAGTCTTCCTATGGCGAAACTTGTAAAATAACAATAACTTTTAAACCACGTACAATAGGTATACAACATTGATAACTTTTGATAATTTCAAAACACCCTCAGCGCCTTTAATAAACTATGCTCGAATTCTTCTAAGCTTCAAATCACGAAAGATCATAAAGCTCCAAAAAACTGCCACTTTAAGCATCTAAATCAACAACCAACAAAAACAGAAACAGAAACAAACATAGATTTTAGACACACAAATAGGACGCTGATCTCAATCTGGATTCCAATTGTTTGTTTTTCTCTGCTTGGTCATTGCATGATGTTACCACCAAAAAGGTAACGGAAGAGTACACATCTTTGGTTTATAAAGTGAATAGAAAGCACTGATCATATATAAAAGGACATATTTATGATATAGGGCAAGCCTGAATGTTTCAACCGGAAGCTGGTGTTCTTTATCACCCCTCCCCCCCCCTCTCTCCTCTAATTCAGATACTGCATATGAAGCATTGTATTACCATTATCAGAGGTGGGCTTACATTTTAACACCAAGCATTCCTCTGGCTGTCATCTTATTATACACAAAACCAACCAAGAAGACTTTAAACACAAAATGCATAAAAAAATGTCTCGTCTCAGCGTTTTCAGTGTAATGAAGACAGGGACAGAAATTCTTGTAACACATTTTCTGGCTTAAAATTACGTTGAGCAATTGTAGTGCTATTTCAGGATGAAATATGAAATTTTTCCTTTAATTATTAGCAGCATTTTTTGTTTACTTGAATTATATCACTGATCATAACTAAAACTAAAACATTCACTGTACTTGTAGGATTCGATCAACGTTATTACTTCCTCTTTTTAAACCAAGAATCCCAAATAGAAATAAAGCAAGAAATATCTAGGGCACTTTGAATGTTCACAAGTCTGTCAACTTATAAATTGAACCAACTCTGACACTTTGTCTGTAAAATGCCTCAGGAAATTGTTGACTACATATCGTTGCACTCAATTCAGTTGAGTGCATGGTACAAATAAACCCAAGAACTCCCAACAAAACCTAGATGAATTGGTGTCTAGCTTGAATTCATTTGGGATATTAATTGCGGTTAAGCACTTAGATGTAACCTCATGAAAATTTAACTGTAAATTTAAGTAATTAAGTGTCTCCTTGTTTTATAATCACCAGAATCACTTGATTTTCTTTACAGTTCGAAAAGTATGGATGTGAATTCCGTGGTTTCCTTTATAGATGTTTCCAATGTGACACTGATTTCGTCTCTCATTTCCTAAGCCTTGGATCTGCTTGTACATGCAAGTCGGTGACATGTCATTCGCCATTTCTCTTCTACATTAGAGAATACATTGGGATAAGTAATTAGGTTGCTCAATATTACAGACGAGCCCAATTAAAAGGTTTACACAAGTAGGTGAAATTACATTTTTAACACCTTCGTGTTGAAAGAAAATGGCTTCCTAAACATTCAAATTGCTGATAGCTTCACCGACATCTATTTGTGTGCGTTCCATCATCAGTGTTTATATTCTCGCTCTGGAATTAAAAACGTCAAAATCACGGTTAGGTGTTCCATCAGAGATTAAACCTCATTTAAATAGAATGACATTGGAGACGGGATCTCGTCCTTTAAGCCTCCACTGGTGTTGATTTCGTCTAAGAGATATCATATCTCTTGTAAATATTTGCTAGAGTGACGAAAAAGAAACCCTCTTGGTTTCCCTTTTTATTAATCTCAACATACCCGAAGCAGATCTTGTTTAATAAATTCACCTGTAAACGAAGAAAGGGAGTCACTTGATGAAACAAGAGGCTACCGCTATTGAGGTTTTTCTTCGTCCATGGATACTTAACATTTACCAAACAGAGCCGTCTAGACTCTTGAAGTAAGCAAATATTAGACCTTGGGACCAACAGCTTCTTTGATACGCTCATCGAATACAATCAGAAAGTTAAGAATTGTATTATAAATATTATCATTTCCTATCCTTATGCTTCGAGTGCTTACATGCTCCAATATTCTCTAAATGAAACATTGCTGTAGCTGCAACGTTGTGTAAGTTAATTAATGAACTTTCCTTACCCCATCTCAAGATTTTAATTTGAACAAGAATTGAAATGAAACAAACTTCAGCTGCACGCTGAACAGATCATGTGGTGTTCTATGAAAGAACAGTAGCAGAAGTAGGACCTTACATGATTAAAAGGAATGCATCACATCTCTATAGTCTTGCCCACTATTGGCTTTAAATCTCTAAAACCAGATTCGCTTGTCCACAACCCTCCATATAAGGTTTTTCTTTCTTGAAGCTTGTCTCCGTACAGATGTTATTGAATTTTCTGGAGGATAAAGGAGGTTTCCCATTTCAAGTTGGCTTTCAGAATTTGGTAGTGTTTTCTACGTTAATACGATTTTGTGGTAATCCTAGTGTCAACAGTATGAATATTGCATTCAGCAAGGAAAGAGATAAGACTGTAAAACTGTTAATTTTGCGCCTCTCTAATATGTCGTGCAAACTATGTACATTGGTGTCAAACAGAGTCGAGCATGTGATTTTATGTGTATTTGTTGACCATTTGTTCAATGCCTTTGCAGATGAAAAAGCAGTTAGTCAAGGCTCCTGTTTTCGTGCTCATTTTGTCAAACAAATGCTGTCATGTTTACTCCCTAAATGGTTTCAAAAGTTAGCAGTTACAACACTGCGTCATCGTGCTTTCTATTGACCTAAAGTTTATCTAAAGATCGTTGGTTCATAACTACTTACATAGTATTGTGGC
>JAAAKL020011532.1:0-13595 GCA_010016065.2 Carybdea cf. marsupialis auct. non (Linnaeus, 1758) | reverse complement strand
ATCCGACAACTTTATTCGTAGGTATCTTCGGGCCTCTCCACAAACAACTGAAGGGAAAGTCAAGACCAACTGTCTTTTATAGCTTTGCTTCTAGTCTTCTAGCCTCTAGTCCTTTGAATGGGACTCCGTTTTCTTTTCATACGCAAAGCGACAAGAGTGGCAGATACACCCAGAATTGCATAGTCGTTGGCTTATGTCCACTTGAACAAATGCCGTCATAGCCTTTTGCCGTCGTGTATAATTTTACAAACACTACCCCCTGTCAATTGTTAGCGTTCCGAATTTCAAACATATCTTCATATTAAATAACTGCTTTCATTTCTGTACAGGATTACTTGGAATCATTCCTTACCTGGAAACATGTAATGCAAGTTTTCGTCGCGTCTCTGCCACAAAAAGAATTTGTGAAACACTCTCTCTGCAGGTAAATGTCAGTTTCTTCCATTCAAGCTATTTATTAACCTGTGGAACACTAATTAATCACGTTTGTTTTACGTCAAGTTAATGAAATCAAATTTTTGTATCCATTTCTTGCTGTTTCTTACTGCACGCATACTCTGGGGTTATCGTCCAGTCGTTGAAGCTCAAAATGGGGTTAACCTTCAACTAAATGAACTTCAACCTATGACCTATTCTGATATCACCAGAAGCGCAATAATATGGCGCATTGCCATTAAAACATCCCAGAAAATCCTACGCGGGTATAAGTATTGATTAGTCATTGATTGAAATAATGTATAGTCTTTTTTATAGATTCTGACTCAAGAACTGGAAGTGGTCTTCTAGTTCGCATACAGCAGTTACAGTATAAATTGGCAAATAGTAAGCAAGCCTCCATATCAATGCTAGTTGGGCTTTAAGTAAAGCCTAAAAATTGATAAACTAGGGTAAAACGACAGGGATAAACGAGGGGACCGGAGATTCACGGGCAAGGCAGATAAACAGACGGGACTCGTGTTAGAAAAGATTCGTATTGAAAACAAAAAAGCTTCCATTGTAGTTCATACAATGTGACTTTTCTGTTTAATTTACTCTGGACAGCGTGGGCTGTTTGTTGATAGTTTTGCGATCCAACTACTTTTCTACTCTCATCAGTCCCTTTCTCATTTTGCTTGCATGTTCATAACCTTAACATTTTAAATCCGGATGGGAGCTTTGATGTTATCTTCCTTCGGTGTTGTGTCATGAATGGATAGAGACGTACTGAACTGTTTCCAAATCTGCCCCCTGCGTTTCGTATCAGGAATTGATAAATGGCTAAGTAAAGTGTATAAATCGATTAAGCTCAAATAGCTTCAATTTACTCATGAGTATTTCTAATGTCTTTAATGACATATACCCAGCCTGATTTTATATTTGGTTCTTGTAGTGAAGGATTTTCACCATTCTTTAACGTAACCGTTTGTTTTGTTTGCAAAAGATCCATCCTTTGCATTGTTTTCTTCATTTTGGTCCTTCAAGTCTTCCCAAGTCTTGCCCTTGGCCTTCCTAAGTCTTGCCCTTGGTCTCCCTAAGTCTTGCCCTTGGTCTTTCTAAATCTTGCCCTTGGTCTTCCTAATTCTTGCCCTTGGTCTTCCTAAATCTTGTCCTTGGTCTTCCTAAGTCTTGCCCTTTGTCTTCCCAAGTTTTGCACTTGGTCTTCCTAAGTCTTGCCCTTGGTCTTCCCAAGTCTAACCTTTCGTTTTCTACTTCTCTCGCCTTGCCTATTGTTTCACGTGGCCAAACTATCTCAGTCCGTCGACCCCCGCTAAAACCCTGTTCCATAAACCACACCTGAACTACCATTTGCCCCCATCATAATGCATCACGACATGTGTAAGCATGACATTTAAGCATCCTTTTCCTTTTCACACTGGCTTATGTAACTATACCACTTACGTTTTTTTTTCCACAGTAACTTAGCATAAGGTAGATATGTCTCTTGTGCTAAAGCGGAGAAGAGTGGAAAATCAGTCAGATTTCGGTTCTAACAACATTGCAATAGATGAGAAAGCGAGGCTATCAAACCCTTCTCGTTACTGAGGAGCATCTATGACATACGCTAATGAAACAATGATATCGATTATATTAAATGCGATAAAGATCTAATAATTTCTGACAGAAGGTTCCGGTTGGTTCTTACGAGTGCATGCAAATGTTTGAAAGCGATGTGGTAGAATTATGGTTATGACATTTTTGTTTAAAAGCGGAAGCATCTTATGGCAATTTGAAAACAAACTTTTCCTTCATATATGTTCTCTAAGATAAAAATGTCCGAAAGGGTTTGTATCTATTATTAGTTGGTCATTAGGAATTCCTTCAATTCGCAATGCTCAGTAGTTTCATACAACTGACTACCGAAAAATCCCACGGCAATCCCATGTTCCGTCTATGATATCTTAGTTGGAAACTTGCAAATATATAACATGGGATAGTCAAAAGATCCTATCGTTGTGCCAGCCATGATCGTGGTTGTTTTGATTAATATTTATTTATAGCCCCTAATGTAGGATTCCAAGAATAAGATTAGGTAATGCTGATTCACGATCGCATGATCTTATACATAGCCGCAATGTCAGACGTCAATTTTAGACATGGCGCACGACCCCAAAATAGAAACTTTGTAATGATGTAAGCAAAGAAATCCACGATACCTACACTAGTATAAATATAGATGGAGATATCTAATAAATCAGTTTGTGGAGTAACGTTCGCAACGAGAGAGAAAGCAAGATATTAAGTAACATAGCATGTATGAATAGGAGTTTTTATAATAGACGGAATAAATACAAGGATCAGAAATCAAGAACGTGCTATTTACGGCTAAACGTCTTCGATTACTCTACCAACTCACTAGAGAAGCCCAGCGAGTGGAGAAATCACGGGTATTTATCTGTTTCTCTCAAAACAGTTGTAGCTACAGACTCCCAGACAATTGGAAACATGACAAATCACATCTTTTGACCAAACTCAGGGCAAATGAAATAAGTAAGCTAAATGCAAGAAGAAGACAGAAAACTATATCAGATTTGTTTCAGTTAGCCAGGCATTAACTGCGTAGAGGGGAACTTGCATTAGTGTACACTGTACACTATTGTAAATTGCACCCAGTAGTACATTTTTTGAAGTTTCACTTGATATCAGCTGATTTTTAGGGCGGTCAAGCCTCACCCATTACAAGCCCGCAACAAAAGTCTCTCTGGGAAATATGCATAAAGAGGCACATTTTTGTTTCAAATGTCCGAGAAAAGCACATTTTTGCTTCTTTGCTACCTTGATTACACATATGAAACCTGGCAAATCCATTCTTTTTAAAACCATAACTCTTTCATTTACCTTTACTCTTTCTCTTATTATATCAGTTGGTGTACCCAACTATATCAACATATTATTAAGTGTGCCTCGTTTTCGTCCGTAGGCCCATGTCTACAACATGCTGGAATACACATCGGAAAGAAATCGCTTGGCCAAAGAGTTCAGTGTACTTAAGACTTCCCTCGGAAAGTATCCATCCACTTTGTATCTATGACAGGGTAGCTGAAATAACAAATTTTAAATATATGCTGGGCGGAAGAGTGTAATTAGGAAATATCAGTATTTGCACTTAACTATGCTGTTGTGACTAAAGGAGATTTGTACTGTCGGGACTCTCTAAAGAGTTTTATTTTGGACCCATGCTCCTGTATACATACTCTGTTTAGAAAATTCGATTACGTGTAAAACTGTTACGAAATAGTTTGACAGATTGGTTCCGCAACTCTTCATAAAACTTCTCTTGCTAAGTTGACAGCTAGCACTTCTCTTTTATCCTAGAATTGCATTCTTAACCTTTCCTTGGCCGTGTGCGCGAATACTTGTTTATCTGTGATTTATCGCGCAAGAGTCACTTTCCTCTCGGAATTCATGTACAAATTTTAGTTTAGCACCCCGGAGGGACCCCTTTGACGCCATTTAAATATTAGTCCAGTGAAGCAGCGTTTCTCAGCCTTTACCAAACCAATCTACCCCATTCAGGGAAAACATATCTCTTTCCGGAGCACGGGATTGGCTAAGTGGTAACAATGTCATTAATACATTTTAGTAGATTTATCAAAATTTTACAGATACGGTCACCAATGAGAGTTGTTAATCCCCTATATTTCCTTTTCCACTTAGATACTGCAACATCTAATCCTGTTGTTTGTTGCTAATTCTTGGTTCATTGATATCTGATAGTCATTATACTGTTCTGTTTTGTCTCTCTTTGAGTGTCTGTCTGCAACGTTAGAACAAGTACTATTTCCCATTTACATTCACGCCACTCCAAATATCGAACAAAACCAAGTAACAAAGCCAGGAAAGCCTTTCCTTTCAATTTGCTAATTCTCAGCCTGTGTTCCTTGTTTCGCAAATCTGCTATGAGATAATTTAGCAATCAAGAGCCCTTTCGTCTTTACACCCTCCATTGAACTGTATCATTGATGAGCGGCGGACAGGGTGAAATCTTACTGGGATCTTTACTGATGATAGGGTTTCTATCTCGGTCGAGGTGGTCTTTGTGAGTGTCTTTTCTATTGTCCGACGCTTATGCTTCGGTTAACAGGGCATCATAAACATTTCGTACTTAGTAACTGTGATACCAGAGACTCCTTTAAGTTTCACCCCACTCATACTCAACCTTGCCGATATGTGAGCTTCCGGGTATCAAAATTTCCTCTGCTGGTAAAAGTGGCACTTCGGGCACTAACGCTATCCTATTCACCTTCTTGCCCGCTGCCTCCTTTTCGCAATGAGGTGACGGTCAAATTTCATTTCTGGTACTTCTGATACAATCTCCTCAGTAATAATAGCAATTTCTAGAAGTGTGGGATAAGTTTGGTTCCGGTAACAATATGAGCTGGGTCCATTTTGGCTGAGAGAACTGTGACCCAAAATGAGGGACACTTCCATTTCTTAGTGTCTTGACAATAAGAGAGGCGCCGCTTGATACGTAGGTGAGGATAACATTCTCATCCAGGACATAATTATCTCGATTGTATGAATTTCCTTATCGACACTATACTGCTATTACTGTCTGACTATCCAACGAACTACCCAAGGGAGACATGTCTTTGCATGTATGGTTCTTTCCTAAATGTCGCCTAACATGATCATGATCACGTTCAAAAAAGTATTTAAAATCGAAAGTGGAAAGTGACGTATATGCTAAAATGTATTGTTAAAAACAGAAACTTTCGTATGGCAGCCCAAATAATGACCACTCACTCCAATCAATCTATGTACAGCATGGAATATGGAATGGAGTTAAGTTGGGATGGGGCTAAGGTCTTGCGACTGACAAGTTCTTGTGGTCTGCGTAGAGCACGAGATTTTGCTCTTTTCACGGCCAAAAGTCCTCCTCTTTCAATATTGCTCAACAACCGTGATATTTTGTGCCCCAACTTGGCATCCTCCGTGGTGACATTTTAGCCGCTCTATGGTATCTTTTCAGATTTAATATATGAAAATATTAGATATTGGCTGTTTTTTAAGAGAGGTTGGGCACTGCATTCCCGGTAGCTCTCTATCTGCCCCTGTACTTGAACATTAATCTAAACGTTTTGTGTTTTAAGATATATGAACATTTGGTAAATTCAGCATCAAGAATTCAAACTATCGCAGCGAAACTGCACTCTACTAATTTTCCTAAACTGAAGCACGCGATCCTTAGGCATATACGTATATACTATGAGTACGAATTTAGTTTAAGTTCGTTAAGTAGTTCCAGAGGAAATAGATTTCCCAATTCATTTACTATGGTAGTTCTAGAGATTGCATGGTATATGAATTTCATACAGATACTAAAACTGTCAGTGGTTGAGTCATTACTTTTAGTGCTGAACCTGCCCTAGCCCATGTTTTACCTACAAACTCTAGGGAGAACATGCTAGAACATGGAGGTTGGGAAACTGATACCGATTTATGAGGTGGCTACAGGCCAAAAGTCTTGCGTTTATGCGATTTTTTCCTCAACAAGAATTGTTTTGTAAGTTTAAGTCACGCACCCGAAAGGAATTCCGGTATGATATTTGCAAACCTCATGAAACTTATCGTTTAAAAAAGTGCAGTACAACATTCCCCTTCGATGCGTGTCCCATTACAAGAGCGATTAAGCAAAGGCGTCTACAGTGAAGTACATACATCTACAGTTACACACATGCAATCATCGAAAGAACTTGCTCAGTGATGAGCATTTAAACCTGGATAAAGCGGTGATTTGGCTTAATAAGGCATTGACGCGCAGGAAATGCTTAAATATGCGTATAAAAAGGTTGTATCGCACACTTAATAATTTTGACAACTAAATGACAAGACGTCGGGCAGTTCAAGAAAGACGTTGGTGACACCCTCGGGTAACAGTGTGATCTCAGTTTTCTCGATCTCTTTGACTGGTAACAGCAACAGATATCTCCAGCATGATCCTTGAGGATGACATCGTTTTGTACATAGATTACAAGGCGATGTCCCTAGTAGATTTAAAGGCACTATAAAGCACAAATAAACTCAAAATGGCACGTTGGCTAACGCAAAAATATCCCTGTAGAAGCTAAATACTACTTGAAAATAATGGATAGAACCTGACGGGAGGGGGGCGTTACCCCCAACTAACATACGCCACTGACTCCATTTGTTAGGTTTGCAATCAAGAGGTAGCGAAACAGTACAATAGACTGCCGCATAGATGTGATACAACTTCAAAAAGGAATCGATTTATCTCTCGACTTTCAGTAGTCGTCATTATGTAGAAGCTTTGATTCGACCCTTCTACGGCAAAGTGATTCTCATTTGTTCTTGCACGGGCATTTATAACCAAGTCACGAAGTTTATTCATATCAAGTACGGAGGACAACATGTCTGAAGTTAGAAGCAAGCAGTCCATACTACACATCACGGAAATAGTCCTTTCTGAGAAACGCTTTCCTAATTCTGAACTAGTTTTGAAATACAGAGCTCAATCGGATACAATACAATAACTGGAAACAATATCTTCGCTTGCCATACCATTTTGTCAGAAAGTGCACCCCTTCCCTGTATCTTCGGACCTTTTAGCCTCCGACTAAAGTTATTTGTCAACCCAAACTCCAAACCATGGCCGTGGTTAGTCAATTCTGTTAAGGAGCTTTGGCTGGTCGAGTGTACCTTGTTATAGAGGTTTTGACGGAAGCACTTGTAAGTGCCCGTTCCCAATCTGCCCCAAATTGGGTTGACCATTGACCTTCACTCGCAAATACCATGCTACTTTTACTTTTATGTAAGTACTCCTCCTCACAAAGTGTTTTCTTGAGTGTCCATTTACTCTTCCCTTCGTGTCCATTTGCTCTTCCCTTCGTGTCCATTTGCTCTTCCATTCTTGCCCATTTGCTCTCCCCTTCGTGTCCATTTGCTCTTCCCTTCGTGTCCATTTGCTCTTCCCTTCGTGTCCATTTGCTCTTCCATTCTTGTCCATTTGCTCTTCCCTTCGTGTCCATTTGCTCTTCCCTTCGTGTCCATTTGCTCTTCCCTTCGTGTCCATTTGCTCTTCCATTCGTGTCCATTTCCTCTTCCCTTCGTGTCCATTTGCTCTTCCTTTCGTGTCCTTCGCACTGAAACCTACGTGAATTCGCAATGTAAAAGCACGAGAGTCAGCAACTGGCTTAGTAGACCTTAAATCAGAGTCTTTCTATAGCAAACAAATAATTAAATACCTAAATGCTAGTTCGATATCTTGGTATTTCTCATACATGGTTCTTTCTTCAAGTCATAGGCGTACCACACCGGGAACGCAGGGGGCATTGTGCCCCCCCCCAAATCCTGGAAATATTGAAATTTGGACCGCAACGATCCCCCATATTCCTGCATAGGGTTATAGATACCCGAATCACCGGTGCACCATTATTTTCTAGGTAAAACTGTAGGTTGTCGGGTACCCGTTTCAGCCCGTTTAAAATTTGTTCGAATCTTTTCAGAACTAAAATTCAGGCAGAGAACGTGCCCCGCCTCCCGTTAATTGGGAATGGCTCCGCACTCCTACAGTATGCTTTCTATTGTACAAAAAAGAGGAATGTGGTGACAGACGCCCCGTAAAGTAACATAGCCATCCCAAACTTTATGGAGCAGAGTTTGATAGAGATAAGCTAATACATTTCTTAGCCATTTCTTTAAATCAATCACTTCTTTTTGAAAGGGTGACACACGAAAGGAGAAATTCAGAGGCACGTGTGCCTTAAATGAAAGGTGCTTTAACACAATAAAATCTTTGGGCAGATATCGCCTTGTTAAGCAAAACAGTCTGCCCAACAGCTCTGCTTGGCAAATAAACGCCATGTCCTCCCCTTTCCCCGCAACAGTTTGGTTTCCGTGAACATGATAAGGTCACGATTCATAACCCCAAGACAATGGAAAAATGTCTCCCATCAAAAATGAGGCAAGGTTCGCAACCTCATGTGACAGCAGTTCTGAGAAGAATGATGTCATATTGTCTCGCTGGGTCCAGCGGAACTAAGTTCCTGTTCGATTGGCTTAAAACATCGCACTGTTGCTGCATGATGCATTGTCTATGAGTCAAAGAGAGGGATAGGGTTCTTGTACTGGAGATCTTGAGCCGTCATGGCGAACCTACTTGTGGTAACATTGGCCTTAATATCAGGTACGTTTGTGTTTTCAGTCCTATTTTAACTTAATTTGCAATGCCGGAGGAGAAATCACACCATTTTTGATGTCTTTGTAACATGCTAACCATTTAAGATCGTGCACCGGAACACGACGTTTCTTCCGTATGAGGAGAAAATTTTATCTCAAGTCATAAAAATTTGCTGCTTATTTTATACAAGTGTTTTGGTAATCAGAAGTGTGGCGCCCTATAATCATATCATTTTTAAAGACATACCATGAGATACAATCCTCAGGATTTGGTTCATTTCGTCTATATATTGAATCACCTTTTAGAAGGAGTAGGGGCGTGATCAGAAGATGGACTGATGTCACGGTGTGAAAACATGTAAAAATTGCTATTTCCTGCAGCTAGACTTTCGAAGTTTTCCTTTCGAAATTTTCCTTTCCTCAGGTACAGCACGGTTTTCTTGACTGCATATGTTGCTGAAATTTTTAGTTGGTCGTGGCCTTTTAAAATTAAAATTACGATTTACTCGCCAACTGCCATCAACCAACCGCCTCACCAGTTTACCGTACGTCAGCATTGCTTCAGTTTCTAAATCAGTTCTCCTGACGTTTATCTCGACTTTTAACTTACAAGCCATCAAGGCATTCCCTTTCGTTGTCTGAGGAAGACAAATCTGAACTTCCCACGTTCGTGCACTTCCGTTTTTCTGACATCTGTGTTTGGCGATCCCCGGAATGCTTTGGGATTCCCCTACGCAGCGTTTGACAAGATGCGATATGACCCCGAAAAATAACCCAGACAGCGGGAAAACAACGCTGTTTAGCTGTGGATAGATCGCAAAAATAAACGTTCACAGCTTTAATATTTTCATGTGATTCTAGGTCTCGTATGTTCAGGTGTTTAACATTTTCTTTACATGGTGTCATCTTTAGCGGAAGTAGAGATAACAAAGTAATGATCGTGGCAATTTGTGGCCACTGTTTAAGGCCGGGATTTGAGGTAACTTGGTGTCGTTTTAATTCGGACCACACTAACAAAGGGTTAACGGTATTTAATGCTGAGAACTTCCGGCGCATCTGCAGTTTCGTACCCCCTCCCCCCAAAATCACCGAAAATGTAGTCCAAACGAAATGAAACTTGTAAGACAAGTAATTAAGGACATAAGTAACGTAATGAAAGCAAACAAATATTTTTTGCTTATTAATTATTTAGAATGTACGGCTTTATATATACCCGTACTGTGTATTACGACTCCTACACGAGTGCAACAGTTCACTGTTGATTTTTTCATATTCGATATGAGATATCCATTCACCACGACGGGGGAAATTCTGATTGCAGTTTAACAGGGGCGAAATAGTTGATCCCCTGTCACTTTTAATAATAGTGCACCAGTCTTGACCTAAAAGTAATCTTGACTCTGCAGGACACCACACCATACCACCATCCAATAATTGATAAAAGGCGTTGGTAGGGTATTCTAAAACCAAAAAACCTCACGCTGTATTAAGGTGCGATATTCATACCCGGTGACGTATTCAGAAATTTTTTCGTAGGTGGAAGGTATGGCTCTTGATCATGACATCATTTACTGATCATATAGATTGCAAGGCGAGGCGTATCCCTGGTAGATTTTAATCCACGTTGAAACGAAAGATAAACTCAAAATGAAAAGTTACCGAGTACAAAAATATCCGTTTAGAAGCCTATTACCACTTGAAAAGAAATTGGCTCGAGTCTAGGGTTTTCCCCCGTAACTACGCCACTGTCCATGCTACCATTCCGACTAAAAATAGAGCAACACATTCAAGGGATGTTATGCGTATGGAAAGTCGCAGGTAATGAGAGGCAGTTACGTCAGATATTAAAGTATTCTAAAACCAAGGGACTTTGCTCCAGTGAATCAGGATTAACTTGTAAAAAGATTCTTCTCGAGGGGAACCTGAATCATCCGCCAAAATGATACCAGCGCCAATGGAACACGTTCTGTTGTTTAAATACTGATCCCAATCCGATATACTGCACGAAGTTTCATTTCCAGAGAAGTTATCAATTGACAAATATTGGCAATGAAGGGTAAATATTTGCCGGTGGCATATAATTCGCAGTATATTTCTTACACTCGGTCTATTTTTTTGAGAGATTTCACTAAAAGCTTATTATAGATTTAAGCTTGCACTTTACGAGTAAACCATTTTTTGTCGACAATTTGTTATTTATGTATACACAGGGCCGAATCTGGGCCGAAATTGAGGTCGGTCAGCAAGTTTGGACGTCTAAAAGATTGGGCAGTTTGGGCGTCGCTCTGGTCACAGTAGTACAAAAATAAATATTATGAATAGACACTTCTGAAAGAAATATTGTTCATTATCTTAAAGGAAAAAACAGAATACAAGAAAGAGCTCGTTCTTCGTTCTTCTCTGCACTTGCCCCAACCCCAAACAGACACGCCAAGCGGTAAATCATAACGCCTAACGGTAAACCGCAACTGTCTGCAGTCACAGTCACATGAAACAATTCTCGCGACCATTCATTGAACCAAACGGTGTTTTCAAGGGCAAAAATACAAAACCCAGACCCCCAGTTCCAAGGGTTTGGTCTCCGCCGATTTATCAGACCGCCGCCCAAACCCTAACCCCAGATTCAGCCCTGATACATTATTATCTCACTTTTCTGAAGATATTGACCTCCTATGTACCAATCAACGTCAAGATTTACACCTTGCGGAGGGAAACTGATGACGTCACAAATCAAATGTTTTGGAAATAAGACAATTTGAATCCAGATATCTAAATGCAACCCCATAATAGGCTGTTTCTCAAAATAGCAAACCTGTAGTGTATATAGTGTTTAAACTAGAGGCGTTTGAATATAAAAAATCTCCGGTCAAAACTCTCGTAATTTTCCTTGGATTCTTGCGTTAGGATCCAGTCCGCCTATGAGGTCCAGTTGATTTGTAGTCTTTGTTCCCGTGCCCGCTCGATGATTACATCTCAGCTTTATACCAGGTTTTCCTACCCCTTGTTCCATAATCCGGTTTGCTGCCCGTAGTGACGTAAACCCTTAGTTACTAGCGAGTTCCGAAATTCGTATGCACCCTTGCCCTAGTGTCGTTGTCTTGTTACGGTACCTGAACATTCTGTTTGTTCTCGTTGACGGAACAGGGAAGTCTTAATAAAGGAGTCAGCACACGTTCTCTACATAAGTTTCCAAAACGCCTAAGTGGACCAACCTCATTTAATTGATTTAAGAGCAAAGCGAGTGAGAATTGATTTGCAACAAAATGTCACGAGAAAATGCGCCCGTTACTGTAAAAATGCAAGAAAATTTATTATACTAGATGACTTTGATAGATTTCGCCCGCCCCCCCCCCCCCGTTTACCCTAGTTTCAACACCCTTAGTCCCATGCCACCCAATTATTGATCTTCTAGGTATATTAGGAGTACTATTGGCTAGCTCCCCCCTTCCTAACTCTCTTTAGTGTTTGTTAGTGACAACCTAGCTACTATTTTCAATTAAGTCATGGAACTTTAGAACACGAGTGCGTCTGTATTTGGAAAAAATGAAACAATTTCTAGCGCTATTAAGTGCAGCCCCTCTACCCCCCAAAATTCTATTTCGTAAAATCCAGAATATATACTCTCTCAAATATAAGCCCCCATTTTGCTAACCTAAAAATCTCCAATTATGCCCCCTCTGTATATAAGCATAGGGCGTTCCAGGTAAAAGTTTGGATTGGGAAAATTTTCCTACGTTGTCCTTTGTAATGTTCATCTTGTCTTTTCTATTTTACCATTGCAAAGTAATTTTATGCGCCATTAATGCCAGTCCTCCGTATAGCGCCACCCACCTTGATTATTTATAGAGACAAAATCACGCTATTTATTGAGACATTTGTACGCCCAGGGTTTATATTAGGGATATTTGCGTATTTCGGTGTATGTTTAATATATAGAAGAGACACCCACCCCCTCACCAAGATAGGTTTAATTATCGTCTTTTACTTGTAGTATTGTAAATCAAGGAAGTCCCTCTATATCAAACGACTTGATGATTTGCCTCTATTTCAGTGGTCGCAGCAAGTTCTTCTGAAAATGTCGTAGATGAACTCGAGTCAGTGGACGATCTATTTTCCAACGGTAAGTCTTTGAAAACTGTTCACTATTACTGATAATACAACCATCGAACGTTGCAAATGGGGCGCACTTTTACGTTTTGCGAATTTGCTTCGGTAATGTCCAGGGCTCACTCCTGTTTTGCTTGACCATTATCATTCTTACAGTGTCAGTGTATTTGCAAGGCTATTTACAATCAAGGAGAAGATACTCTAGCAGCTGAGAGTTGGTGGGTTGCATCCCCGAATTGGCCTTTTTAGTTCTTTATCACTTGACAGTGCTTGAGCCTCTATATTCCCAGTATTTTCGAGATTTCTACCCCGTACTGTCTTACACATCTATAGGATAAAATACAAAATATGAGATTTTCAAGGCAGTATCTGCAACGCTACAAACTGCTAATTGCAGCGCGTCTCGTATGATTACTGTTTACTTGCTTACATTCGCCAATCGTAAACTGTAAAGATGTATACGTTTATAGATGTTCTGTATATGGTGTACGTTTATAGATGTTCTGTATATGGTGTACGTTTGTTAATGTTCTGTATATGAAGTACGTTTATAAGTGTTCTGTATATGGTGTACTTTTATAGATGTTCTGTATATGGTGTACGTTTATAAGTGTTCTGTATATGGTGTACGTTTATAAGTGTTCTGTATCTGATGTACGTTTGTAACTGTTCTGTATATGGTGTACGTTTATAAATGTTCTGTATCTGATGTACGTTTGTAAATGTTCTGTATATGGTGTACGTTTATAAATGTTCTGTATATGGTGTACGTTTGTAAATGTTCTGTATATGGTGTACGTTTATAGATGTTCTGTATATGGTGTACGTTTATAGATGTTCTGTATATGGTGTACGTTTGTTAATGTTCTGTA